>JAOUWY010000054.1:36727350-36738989 GCA_025728095.1 Prietella phreatophila | reverse complement strand
AATCTTCTACACCCCCACATTTCTAGAAAGACGTTAGAAGACGTTGAGATGAAAAGAAAGAACATCAAATTATAATAAATACCAAGATATGTAGTGTTTATGACTCATAAAGGTAGATTTGTAGCCTGTAAAGACCGTTTTATATTTTCCATACTAGTGTTTATGAAAACAGAATGACCATGTGACATATTTTCGGCAGCGTTGTGTCATTCCCAGCAAGACTGAAGTATTGGCACTGCAGGGCCACATAATAGAACAGCGTATAATCTGATGTCCAATTATTAAGAGAGAAGGTTAGAATGGACGCGCGATCGAAATATATGGCTCTAGTCCAAATATTTGACTTAGCCTCGATTCTTGACTAAAACACAGATCACTTCTAACTGATGTATGCATGTTTTGTTGCTTCAAGTCATCATATTTAATGAGGAATCTTGAAAGAAGGATGATCTTCACAGCATTCTACTCAGTCATTCCCTTTTGTCCTGACTTTTTGATGTGTTTTCTCTGTTTGAACACTGCACTGCATTGTACTACACATAGTATTGAATGGCATCTAACAGTAACTCACTGAGGCAGTGTTGAGTTTCACTGTATAAGAGACTTTTTTGTCTGGTTTTATTCTAATCTCATGTCCCAGCCTCCTGGATTTCCTTGATTAGTCAGTTGGGCATTTGTTAGAGAAAAAGAACCACGCTCTATTTCACTCATGGAGACAGATCTCTCTGTGAATGCTGAGACCAGTGTGTTATTATAGAAACAAATACGTTTTGTATATGTATGGTTTTGTAAAACGTGAGTGCTATATGTAAATATCACTGGACATAGTATTCATTTTATACTGCACAGGAAAACTGTTCGAGGACAAACTAAATCTTTTTGGCATGGTGGAAAAAGAAATGTTACAACAATTAAATACCTGATATCACAGCCTGAACTTGTACAGTACTGCCCTACCACATCCTAGAGACTCAGCAGACATCTCATCAGATATATAAAAATAAAAAAAAACATTGTAAACATTGTTTTATCAAAACCCAGACATTCTGGCTTCAGAACCAAGTGCAGCATTTGGCCGAAACCCAAAAGAGCTCATCACTATGAGAATGCCATCCATACAGTCAAGAATGGTAGTGGTAGCATTATATTGTTAGGATACTTTTCATTAGGACCAGGAAACTGGTCAGGGTAAGACGGATTGAGCCAAATACAAGGCAATACTAGAATGAACACCCATTCTATTCTGCAAGGGACTTGAAACTGAGCTTCTAACACGACCACAACCCTAAGAACAGTGCCAAAGCTACACTGTAGTGGTTCAAAACCAAGGCCCAGTCAAATCCCAGACCTCAGCTTGATAAATACAGACAAAAGTGATTCTACCAAATATTGATGCAGGGATTTTAATACTTATGCAGCATACAAACATAACATGAATCTTTGTGTCACAAGAAAAGAAAGCGCACCTTCATATTGTGTAAATCATACTATATGGTAAAAATCTCAATTCAAATCCATTTCAATTCCAGTCTGTAGCATAACCAATGTGGGAAAGTCCAAGGGAGTGGATATTTATGTAAAGGACTATATATACGCACAATTTTGATATCATTTTTTTTTCAACTTCATATTATAATTGTAATAAAAGAAAAGTATCAGATTTAGCTTTGTACCAAAAATGATGCCATGTATTTGTGGTGCTTGTGATTGTATAGCAAAAGATAAATATGTAAATAAATAAATAAATCTAGAATCCTAAGGGCTTCCAGGAGTTCATTTCTGGCATGTGATATGGTGTGCTTTTGTTTTGAGCCGGACGCTTACTCAGAGGTATTGTTGGACTGAGCAAGCCAAACACTGGCTGTTATATACTGACTTAGGGAGAACTGGGACATCAAACAGCAAACAGGTCTGTAAGCACACAATCTGTTGACACTCCAGTGCAGCTACATCTGTGTATCTGGGTTACCTGCTTCTGATATTTATTTTGCTCTGACAGACATTGTCAGAATGAATTATCATGGAATGGCCCGGAGTTCTACACCATTTGCATATAGTCATAAGTGCCCGTGAAGGAAATACATCAGGGTGTTCATAACAGGCCACAATTTCATACAATTTTATAAATAAATATAGATAGCTACAGAATGTGTGCAAATCAGCCATTCGACCAACAATCAGATGTATGCCTGATAACAATTGCATGTCTTGAGCATAAAGCAAGTGTGTACCTACCTAAATAATTTTGCTTGGCATCTGTGAAGAGGATCACACTTTGCTATAGTTAAAATGAACAAAACAGAGATTGTTCTTCATGGTCACTGCTATCTCTACATGACAACCCAACCGCCATTCTACTTCTAAACACTTAACCCCATTTTGTCCCAATTTCTAAATTTGCCAATTCTTATTCATTAGATAGTTCACCTAGCTCAATTTGGAGGATGTTATTTTAATTATTTCACTAGCATTCTTGATTGAAATCTATTTGGGAAGCTTGATCTAACATTAGAATTCAAGGCACCTGGGTAACATAAGTCAACAATAAAAAGGGAATACATCCAAGGCTTATATGTTCCTGCCTATGCCTCCCACAATGCCTAAAAATGGCTTTTTTGTTGCATTAGTCAGGAGCCCTCTTCGAAACTACATGGCCAAATGTTTGTAGACACTCGACCATCACCAAGCCAATGATGGTTGTTTCCTAAACTTTTAACCCAAACGTAGAAACACATAATTTTGGATGCTGTAGCATTACTATTCTCCACAGTCACGCTCCAAAATCTACTGGAGTGGAAAGCCTTTCCCGAAGAGTGGCGCTTATTATAACAGCAAAGGGGGACTAAATCTGGATTTTCAACAAGCACCAGTATTGGCAAAGCTACTTTGAAACTGTTGCTTTTCAAGTTAAGAGCTACTCATAATGTGAAGAAGTTAAGCTACAGTCAAGCTACCCTTAGTAGTAGTTAGCTAATCCACTACAGATTACTAATTACTACTTCAAAATTGTATTCTGATTGCATTACTGATTACTGCATGATTACTAATTACTTTACTAAAACCTACAGAAATACGCTACAAAGTGAACTCATAGTTCTTTCATTTGAAAAAGTAACTCGTTACTGGAAAAGCTACACTATTTATATACTAGCAGAGCTATTGTCACGTTAATTAAAAATGTAGTTAAGTTAGTAGTCTCACTACGTTTAGTTAGCTACTGGGCGACCGTGACTCTGGTGGTAGAGCGGGTCGTCAACTAATCGTAGGGTTGGCGGTTCAATTCCTGGTCCACACAACTCCACATGCCGGAGGGTCTTTGGGCAAGACACTGAACCCCAAGTTGCTCCTGATGGCAAGTTAGTGCCTTGCATTGCAGCTCTGCTACCACTGGTGTGTGTGTAAATGAGAACCAGTGTAAAGCGCTTTGGAACTGCTACAGAAGGTTGAAAAAGCATTACATAAGTGCAGACCATTTTACACTTTCAAGCACATATCGGTGTGATGGTCAGGTGTCAACAAACATTTGGCCATATAGTGTAACCCAACACTTTAAGTCTGCATAGGCACAGCGAGTCTCACCACCTAGTTCAGGAGCACAGAATATGAACAATATTATCTAAACATAAAAATATTTTATATATATATATGTGTCCAATGCTTCCTGGGATTGGCTCCAGGTTCCCTGTGACCCTGAAAAGGAGTAAGCGGTAGAAGATCAATGGAGGGATGGATGGATAATGCTTTTAATGATAATGAATACTAATAATGAAGTAGCAAAAATGAACATGAGATACTTTCTCATTGCAAGAGAATTTTTGTCTGAACTCAAGTATGAATGCTGTGCTCCCACCTACCTAAAGAACAGCACAGAAGGGGAAAAACACACCAGGGCTCCATTCAAACGGACTAAACGCTGGACATGTGAAAGTGTCCTAAGAGTGCATTGTATTTGTATTGCTGTTTGAACACTTCATCCTGATGTTCTTCCTTTCACAAAAACGAGCAGAAGTTCAGGTCACCCCACTGTGCATCTCTGTCTATGATGGGGAAACTCCTGCTGCTCCAGAAAAGGAACTGTTTCTCACTCATGCCTCAGTAATGGAGATCCTGTCACTCTGACCATCAAACTGTAGATCAAACCACCCCTTAACTGGGCAAACGAACTTCAGGAGTGTGTCATTTCCTAAACGAAAATTATGTTTACACCCAAAACAAAGATTACAATCTGAAAAATAAAGGTGGCAGAGAACTCTTGATGGATCTTTAACCATTATGTGGAATTATGTATTAGCTCAGCAGAGCAAGGTTTACAGGTTCAGCCATTACAAAAATGTTTTTGACCCTTTATTCACATGCAAACATGTGTTTTTAATTTCACGTGCGATTTTTTTGACATGATTCATTTATTTCCATGTTATTTTTGCTCATTATTAATTTATTTTTACTCATGAAATGTATTCGCACATCATTAATTTTTCACTTGTGATGTCTACACAGGATTCATTTGTCACATTTAATTTTTTTTTTATGTTTTATTTATATATTTATTTATTTAGTTATTTTTGTGGGAAAGACGAAAGTAACTACAAAGATAATGTGACTTCTTCGATTTTTTCAGTGTTTGGACTGGAAAACTCTTCATTTAGAATGCTGCAAATTAATGTCAGGGCTCATTCTGAGACGATACACATTCCACGGACAATTCGGAAATGCCGATCAGCCTACAGTGCATGTCTTTGGACTGTTGGAGGAAACGGGAGAACCTGGAGGAAACCCCCAATGCACGAGGAGAGTATGCAAACACCACACACAGATGGCAGAGGCAGGAATCGAACCCCCAACCCTGATGGTGCATGGCAAATGTGCTAACTGTTAAGCCACTTTTCCCCTCTCACAGAAGCTCACTGATCTCAAATTGAAGAAAAATATTTGAGAAAAACAAGCATTGCAGTGTTTCTTGTAATCAATTTGGGTAAACCATGCCAGGATTTTAGCTATGCAACAAGAAAATCTGTCTTTATGGTAAATGGTCCACACTTATATAGCGCATTTTTAACCTTAGAACAACACTTTGCAGTTCTACAGGTGCTAACTTACCTGTTGAGCTCGGATGAGTGCAATGAACGTACAGCCATCAAAAAAGACTCGATACTGTACCAAATGTCAACAACAAGTCACCAAAATGATGAGATAATGCTGCCATGTGTCAAATCAGTATTCCACACGGTCGATCAGACTGCACAGATTTACAGAAGTGTAAACAGAGAGGCGACATTAATTCACAGTCTAACGCTCTACATAATACCCTCCCTTCTGTTTCCACTTGTGCCATGAATTCTTTTATCTAGAGCAGCAGATTTTGCTCTCAAGAATTTAGCTTGTTAGAATGTCAGACTGTCCCTCAGAGTCTCCCAGTCACCTCTATCAGCACGTTAGGGAGTCTCATAAATTCTGTGTCTCCCTCATACACTTTTAATTCACATTCATTTCAATGCACAGGGAGTTAGAGAGAGAGAGAGAGAGAGAGAGAGAGAGAGAGAGGGGAGGGGGGGTGGCGGTTGTTAAAACATTATCACCAAACGATATCACTGCACTCAAACAAGAGAAGAACATTTAAACAATCAATACACTATATTTCATCTATTTATTAATGATATTCATGTTAGCTTTTCAAAAGCATCAATATGGTGGCTCGTAGTTAATTTCGTAATTATGTCATGTAAATTCTGATGGATAGGAAGTAAGTCTATCCCAAAATAAAATCACTTATAACACAGTGCTGTTGAATTCTTGAATCTGATTGGTCAGAAGGTGTTGATACGTTTTCTATAACAGCATTTCTGACAGCCGTTCTGTCTGCGATACTTTATCACTTCTATAGTAACAGCTAATACTCAAGGACTCGCATACGGCAGACGTATGATCGTCGATACGTCAAGATGTTTATTTAACATTTATATAAGTTTAGTTTATATAAGAGTCTCCAGTGTTATGGAATTTAATTTGTGCCAGAAGTGTTGAACGTAACTTTTCAAGAAGTGAACAATAATATACAGGGCGAACTCTGTGAACTCGATGGCAAAAATTTAACACGGTCTTGAAATAAATGGCGTTCTTTGTTCACAGTTTTAACACTATACTGTAACTATACAGAGAACTGCATCCAGAACACTCGCCAAAATTCATGCCACCGAAGTTTCTACTTCCAGGTCAGGGAGCTGTCCGTCCAAATCTCACCAGTCAATGATAGTACATTGCTGTTTACTCTCATTGTTGTAAAGAGTGGTTATATGAGTTACTGACGCCTTCCTGTCAGCTCGAACCAGTCTGGCCAGTAAATGCTTGGTGGATGTTTTTTGTTTTTCACACCATTCTGTTTAACCTCTACATACTGTTGAGTGTCAATAATCTCAAGAGATTTCTGAAATATTCAAAACAAGAACATCTCATAGCATCATGTGGTTAAGGCTCTGGGTTACTGATCGGACGGTTATTGGGTTCAAGCCCCGGCACTGCCAAGCTGCCACTGTTGCGCCCTTGAGCAAGGCTCTTAACCCACTCTGCTCCAGCGGCACCTTATCATGGCTGACCCTGCGCTCTGACCCCAGTTTCCTGACAGTCTCGGGTATGCGAAGAAAACAATTTCACTGTGCTATACTGTATATGTGACCAATACAGACTCATTATTCATTATAGCAAGAACCATGCCATGTTCAAAGTCACTCAAATTTCATTCTGATGTGATATGTGATGCGACTCTTCACCTAAATATGCACGATTTTATTCATTGTGCTGCTGCCACATGATTGGCTGAAGTGTAGAGCTGTTCTAATAAATGGGCTGTTGAATCTATATACACTTAACAAGGGCTCGTTTATAAAGCAGCTTCAAGTTGTAATAACTGTAATGAAGATATCTTCCAAAATACAGGGCTTTAGTAAATTATTATAAATCTATGGCCTGTTTTCGTCTTCTCTTCCACTGGTTGCATGTTTTATGGTCCTGCAGCTGTTTATGCTCCTGAAAATCAATAAATTAAATATGAACGGAATCAAAATCCATTCCCTTCTCTCGTTCAATCCTACACCCTCATTACCTCTTTCTCCGTCTGTTTTTCTACTTTTTTTTTGATGCGATCCGCTTGTGTAGATGTAAAACCTTTTCCCACAGAATAAGAGAGAACAATACAAGGTTAGCTCTCACGCATTTTATGCAGTGAGAAGAATGCTGACAGCCAAGAAAGAATGAATGCGTCGTGTGAATAAGAATGAGAGAAATCAGCGAATTCAGCACCAATCAGCTATTCAGAGTTGTACTTCATTTAATGAATATCAGACTGTGACAACAGATAAAGCAAATTACTGCAGTTAATTGCTTGAGCCGGGAGAAAGGGACGAGAAGGCGAAAACGGCGTTCGAAAGGTGAAGTTAGATGGAAATTTAGCTAAGAGATTAAAGCATCTCTAAGCATCAATCAGCTTATCTCTTTACCTTTAAGTGTATTGGACTTCGAATGCATTCAATTATTTGGGATGTTTCAAGATCTTTTATTTATTTATTTATTTTACCTGGACGTTCCGGTTCAGGGTACTTTTCATTACTCTAATTGACTCCTTCATCCTTCATCCTTTAGCTTGTGACCTGGGAATCGATTCATGCCAGCTATTTTGAGACTATGTCAATTTTTTGTTTTGTGTTGTGGGCCTACTGCAAAACTTTGAAAACAATAGATCATAACATCAGCCATAACATTAAAACCACTGACAGGTGAAGTGAATAACATTGATTATCTTGTTACAGTGGGATATATTAGGCAGCAAGCAAACAGTCACTTCTCAAAGTGGCAAAAATGGACAAGTATACAGATCTGAGCGACTCTGACGAGGGCCAAATTGTGATGGCTAGACAACTGGGTCAGAGCAGCTTCAACACGGCAGGTCTTGTGGGGTGTTCCCGGTATGCACTGGTTAGTACCTACCAAAAGTGGTCCAAGGAAGAAAAACCGGTGAACCATGACAGGGTTTTGGTGTGTATTTAAATATATGTAACATAATATAGAACATTCAACAACTGAGACATAAACTTAAGATGTTTCACAGACATTTGACGAAGAGAAATGGAATAATGAGTCCCTGAACAAAGTGGGTGTCAATATTAAAAGTGACAGTCAGTATCTGGTGGCCACCAGCTGTTTTAAGTACTACAGCACATCTCATCCTCATGGACTGCACCAGATTTGTCAATTCTTGCTGTGAGATGTTACTCCACTCTTCCACCAAGTCTTTTACAAGTTCTCGTTCACATCTGGACACACACACACATGGTTACATATAATTTTCCAATGCGAGGACGATCAGCTGTCCTTCCTGTCTCCATGTAGCTCTCTCAGGCGTCTTACATTAAAGACATTGCAATTTATTGCTCTGGCCACATTTGCAGTCCTCATGCCTCCCTGCAGCAGGTCTATGGCATGTTCACGCAAGTGAGTAGGAATCCTAGGCATCTTTCTTCTGGTGTTTTTCAGAGTCAGTAGAAAGGTCTCTTTAGTGTCCTAACTGTTTGTGTCTTAAAGACTGTCCCACAGGTGCATGTACAAAAATTGTTTATGCTTCATTCAACAAGCATGCAAAACATCCTTTAAACCCTTTCCATTAATGATCTGTATAGCTTATTTAAAAAATGATCCTTAAAATACAGTCTCCTGAAAAGTGTACATTTCTGTTTTTGCTGAGTATATATGTAGACACAGACACCTAGAGGTCCTTAGGAATAGTCTTGTAAAGAGCAATCTGTTCATTAGATGCAAAATTATGATGACAACAGTTATTAAATCAGCATATTACATTACATTACATCTGTTTGCGAATATGAGCATTGCTCCTGTATGTGTATACTGTATGTTTACTCATCTATCTGAATCAAACTTGAATGAAAAAGTTGAATGTACAATTAACCTTGATCTGAGAAAAGATGCACTGTTTAATTCATGCATTTGAATATCTTGCTTCGGACTGAATTAGGTTGAGATCGACCCGCAGAATAATTTGAGTCAATATTGGTTTACTACAAGCAAAACGATGTTTGTTACAATCATCCTAATGCTGACCATGCCTTCACATATCTCAGAACAAATTGACAAAACTAGGCTTTTGCTACATTATGAGAACATTTTGTCTCTATTATCCTAAGGGGCTGGTTTTGCCAGTTACGTTCCCCAATTCTTCGTCCCAAATCTGATAAATGTTATTAATTGTAGGAACTGTGCAACTAAATGCAACCTATGGAACCCTCTTGGACAGTCAACTCAACCCAGGTTCCCTCAGCCAAAAGACAACAGGAGTCAGGGGATAGTGAGAGCCCCGGGATGTACTAGTTCGAGGCCCGGTTGTTGTGTCACTTCTAGAACATAGTGAGGTTGTCAATGCTGCACCTCCCGACCTTGACAAGGATGTCATCACTCTTCCTCCTGGCTCCACCGAGAACATCTCTCCACCACCTGAGTGACAGAGATGAGATTGTCATTACTACTTTCAGGCAATACCTGTCTCTAGACTTCTGACATTCTGTTCAAGGTCCTGGACCTATTTATGGAGGCATAATTCAAGTTTCTGCCACATAGATTTCAGTTCTTGTCACATGTTTTTGTTTATGTCGTGTATTTGTGTCTGGCCATGTATGTTTGTTTTGAGTCTGCTCATATCCTAATTATTCTCAGATATTCTCTGTTCAGCCATTGATTAGTTCGTTTGTTTCTACCCTGTTGTCCGAATTGTCATCATTCATTTTCTCCATTAACTCCGAGCCTTCCTGGTTTAGACCTTTGACCGTTTTCCCATTTCTCACTTATGGATTACACTAGTTTTAATCTTTTAGCCTGAATGTATTCTGATTTCCGCTATGGACTGGGACGATGAGTATTGGATCAATAATAAACACCACACTGATTCTACACAATTGTGTCTTGCCTCCAATACACACGTTACAATAACAACGATAATCCTGGTTTGGTGTAATGTGTTCCAGCAACCCGATTTCATGTTATTGATTCTAATGTGTTATTTCTTAGAATAATATAGTTTCGAAATATCTGTCTAACTAGGTGTCACTTAACTTCGGCAAGAACATGCATAGAGAATACTCGGCTTGGAATTCATCTTGGGAATTGTAGATCATTAAGGCAAACAAAATGTGCACACAAAGCCATCTGCTTTATGGCAGCAACTCGGGGCTTCGGCGAGTAAAAATGTTAAATTAGAGAATTCAACTCGATGCGGAAAACTCAATAGAGCTAGGAGAGATGCTGGAGTCTGAATAAGAGAGATAACACCTTAATTCAATTTCTCATTCACCTACTGAGTATTGTCCATTTTTTTCATTCTAATGGACAGGAAGAGATGTTTGTCTCCACTGCTGCAGGAAGGAAAGCGTAACAAAGCAGTGGACCAGTTCCTGTGAGTTAAGCTTGGATTTAACTCCAGGCATTCTCATCAGCAATTGGATTTGAAGTAGTGTATTATGTGTCTCCCTGAGATATGAGGGAGGGGGAAAAGTAATATTTGTGCATTTCTCATTTGCAGTGACCATGAAAAGATACCCCAGAGCTGCAAGTATTTGTCACAGAGTGCCTCATTTTTAAGGAATGCCCTGAAGTTCTACCTCTTTTTCTTTGACTTTGCAGACATCTTGATATATTGCAATACCTGGTCCAAATAGACCAGAAGGCAATATTAGGAGTGTTGATCCATAAGGAGGTTATGAACTGCAGAACACTGCTTTAGTGAGTACTGGTTAGGCATTCCTTCTACATGGCGAGAGCTGGCAGGGCTTAAAATTTGCAAATAACTCTTACAAAAACATTAAGCTGGAGTCTTATAGCACAAGCTTTCATCATAAACACAAAACTATTACACATACACACAGGAACACACTTACTGAAAGTGTGCTCAGGCTGCACCATCCATTTGTGATAGCTAATTTTGTAAGTAGTAGTCAAGTCACCATCATTATCATGCTGCGTCTCTTCCAGAACGCAAGCATGGTAAGCATAAACGCTGCACTTGCAATTAGTCAGGTCTGTGGGATGTGTGACTCTGTAGAATCACCTGAAACATATACCACTCATAGGCTGCATGAATCTACAGTCTGTGCTAGAAAGCATGTTTCTTATTATTGGTGCTGTTGTTCTTGATTCCACAAAAGTCAACCATTAAGCCTTTTATAACACCACAATAAGACAATGCGGATCTATTTCCTCTTTGTAAAAGATTCAGGACTTAGCTGTGCTAGACCTTTTAGACCAGCCATCCTCCTTAACATTTTATTCACCACCAGATCATTAGTTCTAGTCTGATGTAGGTAGGTAGTGGTATCTATAGTTAGGGTTTTAGTTATTGATTGATTTATTTGAATAAATCCACATCAGAAATAGATCAACTGTAAAGATGGCCGACAGTTAAAGCATTAACGGTTAGAAAGGGGGTAAGAAACATCTTGTCACGTTGTGCAAGGTTGAGGCAGAAGCAGGTGCAGATTTTGAAACATTTAATACAAACGAACAGACTACAGACAAACACTAAGACAACTAGGCAAGACTCTATGGCAAGAAACAAAACACGGTGACATGAAAGACGGAAGTCTAAG
>JAOUWY010000054.1:36653445-36663639 GCA_025728095.1 Prietella phreatophila | reverse complement strand
AGAACATGCAAGCTCCGCAGACGCATTGCCTCGGCAGGAATCGAGCCCCAGACCCTGGAGGTGTGAGGCGAACGTTCTAACCACTAAGCCAACGTGCACCCAAAGTCGAAACCAAAGTCATAAATGAATTTGGTTTCTACAGATGTCTAATATTCACTGGTGCTTTATTGTATTAATTTTTACTACATTTACATTTACAAAAAAAATAATAATAATTAAACGAGTTATATAAGCCTGTAAATCTGCTAAAGAAGCCACAATGCTTCATGTTAATAAAAATACATGCATATGCCACATATGTTATTCCATACATTGATTGATTGGTTCTATTTTTGAACATGCTTTACTGCATATACATCCAGACCACAGTCCACCAGTTGACAATGCCTGGGCTAGACACATTGAGAACTCATTGAGAGAAATGTTGGTTTGGCAACATTTGTAGATTCAGATTCAATATTGCTTGCACTATGCTGAGTACATGGTGCCTTATGTTAAATACTCAGTAAAGCATAATTTCTTATTATAAGAGCTTATTGGGGCAGTGGTGGCTTAGTGGTTAAGGCTCTGGGTTACTGATCAGAAGGTTGAGGGATCAAGCTGTTCCCAAAACAACACTGCCAGTCAGCCCAAGGGAAAGGGCACAAGTGCAAGGCCCTTAACCCTCTCTGCTATAGGTGTGCTGTATCATGTCTGACCCCATTCTCTTGACATGCTGGGGTATTGGAAGAAAAGAGTTTCACTGTGCATATGTTTGTGATCAATAAAGTCTCATTATCATTATAAACAGATTCCTTTCTAACTTAAATACATTGAATTGTTTAAGGGAAGCTATTTGAGGAGATGTATTAAAGATATACACATTTCAGATCTGTGTTTTATTAGCTTTCATCCCTGTAAATCAACAATTATGCCTGACTTTGTAAAATGACCTTTCCAATGATTGTATAGGCTGCATTGATTATTCTGCACACCGCATCACTGATATTCACAGGCTTGTCCTCAGTATTCTACAATCTAGTATATATACCTAAATGAAATGTACTTGTAATCTTGTTGTGCTGTGCAGATTCACAGATTTGTCCCTGCTCCATTAGACAAATATTTGGAATCAATGTCCAGTTCAATGTGTATTTGTGGGCGCACGGTGGCTTAGTGGTTAGCACGTTCGCCTCACACCTCCAGGGTCTGGGGTTTGAGTCCCGCCGGGGCCATGTGTGTGCAGAGTTTGCATGTTCTCCCCGTGCTGTGGGGGTTTCCTCCAGGTACTCCTGTTTCCTCCCCCAGTCCAAAGACTTGCGTGGGAGGCATGTCTAAATTGTGTATGAATGGGTGTGTGAGTGTGTATGTGATTGTGCCCTGCGTTGGACCGGCACCCTGTCCAGGGTGTACCCTGCCTTGTGCCCGATGCTCCCTGGGATAGGCTCTACTTCACCGTGACCCTGAAGAAGGAGTAAGAGGTAGAAGATGGATGGATGGATGGATGGATTAATGTAGTAGACATCACCAATGACACCATCCGATCTTTGTGCCAAAACCAACCAACCATCGAGGATCAATGCCGGCTAGGATGGTTTGGACATGTGTGCTGCATGAGCGAGTCCAGGCTACCGCACCAGCTCCTCTGGAGAACTCGGCCTGTTCAGTGGAAAGTCCAGCAAGCGGCCCCAAAGAAAACAAGGTCTAAACAAATCGAGGAAGACTTGAGGAACCAACGACTTGATTTACACCAAGCAAAGGACATGGCTACCGATCGAAAGCAATGGAAAAGGGTCGTACAGAAAGCTCATGACCATCCAGCACCTACAGCAGCATACTGGCTTTGAGGACACCCTCAACCGGATGCCATCTAAGGACTAAAGAAGAAGAAAGAATGTAGTAGAACTGTTAAACCTAACAATTGTTTATATCTGTTTCTCTCTGTTTATATCTGTTTCTATTTCTGTAAAGTTGCTTTGAGACAATGGCTATTGTAAAAAACGCTATACAAATAAAATAAAATTGAACTGAATGTAATTGTTTATACCTGAGAAACAAAGGTATGCGCTTCTTCTCAGTACACTACCCTACATGGCCAAAAGTATGTGGACACCTGGCCATCATACACATTGAACGTCCGCTTTCCCCACACATAATTGTCTTCTTTTATCTTTGTAGTCTGTAGAATTAAGAATTTCCTCCACTTAAACTAAGACGCATGACAATGCCCCAGCGCCAAACAACCCACAGCCATTTTCCAGAATCTAATGCAAAGACTTCCCAGAAGAGGAGAGGCTGTTATAGCAGTAAACACAGACCCAAATCCATATTAATGCCCATGGATTTGGAATGGGATTTCCAATAATAGCATATGGGTGATGGTCAGGTGTCCACATACTTTTGGAAATATAGAGTTCTCTTCTGCCACCTTTGTTGACTGAGCCCTTGTGGCTGTATGTTGTATGAGTGCAATCTCTTTCTCTCTCTCTCTCTCTCTCTCTCGCTCTCTCTCTCTCTCTCTTTCTCTCTGGAGGTCAATTGTAATGGGGTCATACAATCATCAGCTTGTAGGATGTCTGGAAAGCGAGTGCATATGTGTAGCAAGTGGCCACTCTGGGCACACACTGATACACACGTCCAGGCAGAGGATTGTAAGATAGGTCATGTCTGCTTTACCAGCCTTATAAGTGGCTTTATAAATACTGGATGTATTGTTTGAAATCTATTATAGTCAAGAACCTTTGGATATATAATTCTGCCATTTCTTATTTATATAATTAGCATTATTCCACCAAATATGGTCAATTTGACCCACATATAATGAAATTTCCACTCCAAAAGAAAATGACTTTTATTGTAGATTGTTGGTTGATGCTTAGATAGATAGATAGACAGACAGACAGACAGACAGATAGATAGATAGATAGAGAGAGACGGAAAGACAAATAGATAGATAGATAGATAGATAGATAGACAGATAGATAGAAAGGTATACTGTTGAGCTACAAAATTATTTGGGCTGTTCTGGACCATATATCTACACATTGTCAAAAATAACAAGTTCGAGTTGATATGAGTGCATAAATATAAACTTTGAGGCTAGCACTATTATTAGCTCTGCTGCTTTTGAAAATTATTACCATGGTTTGTCTGAATTCTCGATTCTGATTGGCTGGAAGGTGTGTGTTCAAACCGTATAATGCACAGGTAGTTCCAGTCAGTTTAAATACTGTTCTAAGCTAATGTACAGCATATAAACACTTGTAACCATGGTAATATATAGATACAGTTGCATACAGTAGTTAAACTCACTGCTTCATTATTAGTAGAGACTGAACAGATGCAGGTAATTCATACATGTACAATCTCTCTCTCTCTCTCTCTCTCTCTCTCTCTCTCTCCCACTCTCTCTAATACATATTTATCATAATTCATTCAAATAACTGTATCTAATCGCACTACCTTATCTCGGTGTATGATCTAACCTGCATATAAAATAACCATAATTTTTTATCCTTTCAATCAAATTTTGCACTGCAACCATCTTTGACAGCTTGCGTCTACATCATGAATCAAAATTGTTTAATGCACACCTAGCCGTGGATTATCCTTTGCTTAATAAACACTTTTCAACCAATCAGACTTGAGAATCAGAATCTAAGCGCTAGATTATAAATGGTTTGGATTTGGAGGAACATAGTGTTTTTAGTGTTCAACCAAAAAATAAAGTCAAGGTATAAAAAAGGACGTAAGATTGCAAAGATTTCACAGGCTTAACACTAAACTGACAGTTAAAATGATTATTTAAGCTGAGTATTTAACATCAAAGACGGACAAGGATTAAGTTAGACTGTTTACTCAGCTACTCCCAGGTCTGTCCTGTGTGCATGTCCACATTAAAAATGGCTGATTGTGTCTGAATGGCAGGATAAGGGGTTTCCAGAGAGCTCTGGTCTGCCACAGGTGTTTTATGTGCTGTACTTGTAGCTCAGGAGGTCCATTTAAATCAGATCAGTAATGTTTCTAGGCAAAGTACCATCCATCAGCCATCCCACTGCTTCACCTTTAACTCTCTTTCTTTGAGCTTTAAGGTCAATTACACGTACATGTACACACATGCGTAAAAATATACAAAAGAGAGCTGGGCCATGAAACATTGGATTCAGCAATAATGACCCATGCACATAAAATGGAAAGCAGTGTGCTTTATGCTCGATAATAATCTTGATGCTGTCATGAATAGCATTTATCCAAATGACAAAATGTAGTACAACTATCAGTCTCACAGCAGCACCGAGCCACTTGTTTCCCACTGGTGTTCTGTCTATTTATACTGCCTGACACAAAAAGCTCACAGCACAGCCAGCTCCTGAAATCAACTGACACAGAAATCAATTTGTTTGCATGAGAGAGCAGTCCATGAGTACGTAAGTAGATTTAGGCAAAGCTGAGAGGAAAAAAAAAGAGAGCTATTTGAATGGAGAGATAGAGAGGGAGTCTTGTATGACTTATGCGCACACTACAAACAAGTAGGGAGTCTAACTGTGCTGTTCTGGAGTGCTTCTCTGAGCCGAGTCGAAGTCCTCTGAAGTCATGAGCTTTGTGTCCCCAAATATAAAATGTGAGATAAATGTGTGTTGAGGGATTATGGGAAAGAGCAGACAAGCAGAAAACAGGCAGTACAGCATGGTGCTGAGATGCGGATCATTTCTTGTACTAGAAGGCTATGAAATAATGAACATTTTGTTGTTAAGTGCAGTTTTTTTTTGTTTTGTTATTACGTGAACCCTGTCACGTTGCCGTGGGAAACACTGGAAAACCCTGACGAAATATCAGCGCTGCTAAAAAAGAAGTCTTTTTCATTGATAAATTATAACAACAGACTATTTTTAATCAACTCCTGCACTTCTACAGTTCCTCAACCTCAGCTACATCTCTCAACCAGACCAATCTTTTCACACAAATACAGTAAGTCTTTCCCAAGTCTGGGAACTTTTACTCATAGATGACAACAATAGCCATAGTTTGGTACCTTTATTTCTGAGGGTGTATCCACTAGACAACATAGCACTTAATACGAATAATTTTTGTTAATATTCGCAAAATGTTATCCTCTAACATCCTTAATATCCTATAACCTGTCTTCTTACAGTTTTTGGAGTATGCCAGTAGCTAGATCTTTGATATTTTCCACACTATACTGTTAGGTTGCCCTAAATTATTACCAAAAGTATATGAACTTGCTTGACACAAGTCTTTGTTCAGATTCTAGTCTGTTATGGCAGAGACTCTGCTCGGCTTGTTAGTGATCTACACGATGATGAATGTGACGGCATTGATGTCGGTATTAGTATGAAAATAGAAGCTGATCTGTTTGAGCAGAGTGTGCAGATGAGCATGTGAGAACGCTGGACCAATGAAAGAACTAAAGCACCACTGCATCACTCTCTTTTGGTAGAGATGAAGCAAGGGCTAAATCCCAGGTGGCTGAAGTGCATTGTAGGTATGTAATGTCAGAAACTATCAGTGAATGAAAATAGACCGACATGTCGAGGAAAGAAGATTAAATTACACACTCAGAATTTTATTCCGAAATAAATCTTAGATACCGCGAGAGATCACATATTAATTATGACGATTAATGTGCAAGTCTTTCATGGAGAACAACCAGTTTCCTCTTCCACTGTAATTCTCTTAAACTGTGCGATTGAATGATGTCCTGAGAAATCAGAGATATGAATTTGTCCAATTATGCTCTCTTAAAAAGCATGGCATGAGATTTCTGCTGTAAAAATGAGTGACAGTTAATTACACCTCCGGCACGATGGCCCAATAGCGTCCATCTCGCTGTGGCCTTATCTGCTTCTATATTATATTATTTCTTCTTATATTTTATTTTTGTCATTATGTTCATCTTCCCTCCTAATCTGCTTTATCCAAGCATCAAAAATCAGACATACACCAAGGTTTGAAGGTACAATTCATATAATACGAAGGTCCGACTAGTGTGGCATTTGATTATTGCTTTATTATGATTAACAGTCTCTAACTTTAAGTTTTTCTATGAAATTACTCAGGTCACTCATACCTTTAGTTAAATTAGCTGATCCGCCCTTATTCACGCTGTCCTCAATCATAATATTTAATCCAGTAAATTTATAGCAAAATTCACTGCATAAATAAATTAAATATTCTCATATCACGTAGTTGAATTCTCAAATATAATTGGTTAGAAGGTGTACATTATTTTCTGGCTGTATATTATATTAATGCATTTATTCTAATATATTACTGTTTCTATACTAGCAGTTCATACAGTATACAGGGACTTGTATGGAGGATCCTCCACATGATCTAGGACTAATAATAAATGTAATCCATTTATTTATTTTCTTTTAATGTGGTGCATTTATTTAATATTTATGGGCAGTCTTGACTGTCAGCGCTGAGAGTGACAAGCTGAGAGAGAGAGAGAGAGAGAGAGAGAGAGCGAGAGAGCGAGATTCTGATGCAGAAGCAACTGTTTATCAAGTCATAATAGGAACTGACGTCTTAAATTTTATGTTCCAAAACACTGAATCTAATTTTTAAACATTAAAACGTGCAACTAGAAAATCATATATAAATAAAACATTGTAACTGTTGGTAATTATCTGTAGCATAGTCTAGTGGAACAAAATCGTCTAGACTGTTTGGTTATATGAAAATAATTCACTTCAGATAAGGATTATGTTTATAACCCCATAGCCTGTTGTATGTTATTCCTTAAGTAAATCTCTCTCAAAGTAGAAATGAAAACCCATGGGATTCAAGTACCGCATGTACTACACTCTTTCTTCACTATTACTAAAGGCAGCATGTATCTTACCCTGACATTCATTTAGCAGTGGATGTTCCATTGATCCAGACTGATCTTCTCGCTAACTCGGCAAGAAATTGACACCTCAAGCCTAATTAATTCTTACAGCTTCATATTTTAATGACAGTTTGCCATCCTGTTCACGGATTTAGCGAACCTGTCTCACTGATCACGACCATCTGTTTTGACGTAGATACAAGAGGTATACCTAAAACACCCCGACTTGTCTTTATTATGAGAATAAAATTGCAATCAGGCGTACACTGAGATGCAAAGTGGGTACGACGTCTCACCATAAATCAGCCCATAAAGTGTCAGCAAAAATGCATGTCACTTGTCTCAGGTGCTACATCAAAATAAATAAATAAATAAAAGTTTTTGTTCCCTTTGCCGTTAGTACTAATAAAAAGTTTAATTCAGGAACGCAAGGAATTTATAGAGAACCAAATTGCAGAGCAGACTTGCAAGATAATGAAAAACTATAGTGAATGGCTCCTCATGGTCCAGTTATGTTCCTTAATGATGTTTCTCTGCAATTATGTTCGTCTAATTAAAGTGCAAAAGATGTACCCTTGAGGATATCATCCTAGTGAGAAGTGTTCAACTTAAAACTGTAGTTTAGCGCCTGCTTTCTGAGAGGGAAAGGGGTTTTACAGTAGTTTGCATGCAAATTGACTCTTATTTATAGTGCAGTTTGCAGTGGTGATGAGAAACAGGTGCTGAGCATTTGAGGTAGAGGCAAGTGAAACAGCAGGGGGGTGGCAGTAGTTTGATTTAGGTGTAGATATTAAGAAAAAGACTTTCTATTAGCAATCTTTTTTTCTTTCTTTCTCAGTCCCTGTATTAAGATGCTAAGGAAGAGCTTAGGCCACTCCATCGAGACCCTCATCACCTACTTCAGACATAGACTGTAAATCAGATCAATCTTACATCTATATTTTTGGTCCACTTGGCATTTACTCCAACGCTTTTCAGGACTGCAAACTGAATACACTGTGGTTTATATGTGTAGGAGGAACATTCAATGTTGTTTATAAATGCTCATGCATCATGCTTTATATTTCTCAGCATGGTACATCCAGATGCAAAATGCACATCTGAGTGGAGTAATGGCTGAGATTATGGAAATAGTCTACAGCAACTATTTATGGCTTTCTCACTCAGGTTACTGTCTGTGTAGGCTTTTCCATGTTCACCCTGTGTTGCTCCATGTTCTCCAGTTTTCCCCAATGTGTATTGTCAGATTTTCACACCAGAATAATGCTTCAGCCAGGTGCAAAGGGTAATGTAAAAACACCTGAAGACTGAGTCTACCTTTTTACCTGGAAGGTGGTATCTATAGTAGATGGTTTTAACATGATGCCTTCATCATGATTATGTTTTTCTTTGTTTGCATTTCCTTGGTATCTTATGGCATGACAAATCAGGTCAGCTTTACTGGCTAGCACAAATGCCTTGCATCTCCGTGGTTAGGACTTCGAATCCCACATCTGCCCTGCATGCATGTAGAGTTTGCAAGTTTTCCCCATGTTCAGGGGTTTCCCCTAGGTACTCTGGCTTGTGTGATGTATATACTGTGTGGATGTGTGTGTGTGTGTGTGTGTGTGTGTGTGTGTGTGTGTGTGTGTGATTGCGCTCTGCGATCGTTTGGCACCATATCCAGGGTGTCCCCTGCCTTGTGCCCTGATGAAAAATATTGCAGGCCACCATGTATGTATGTATTTCAATCCTGCAATATTCTCTTTATGCTGATAATTATTTTTACTGTAAGTGTACTTTGTACCAGGAGGGTCTGATCTGATATCTATCCATCCATTTTCCATACCACTTATCCTAAAGCCTATCCTAGGGAACTCATGGCCCAAGGCAGGGGGACAACCTGGACAGGGTACCAACCTATCGCAGGGTACGATCGCGCACCTGGAGTACCTTTAGGAAGCCCCTGAAGCACGGTGAGAACATGCAAACACTGCACACACAGGGCAGAGATGAGATTGAAACCCCCAATCCAGGAAGTGTGAGGCAAGTGTGCTAACCACTAATCCATTGTGGTCCCATGCTCTGTTTCCACAAAAATCCAAAATAATCCATATTTGTTATCACCAAATAATCTGCTGTGAATGCCGAAAATATAACATTGCTGCTTTTTATCTGTGAAAGACAGCGCGGCTTCACCTTGATAGTGTTTCTATGCCAGCTGTCCCTGCTGGCTGCCTATCCACAGTGAAATCTTCAATCAGGACAAGGAAAAAAACAACAACGCTTACTGTAGGTGAATGAATGAATAAAACAAAGTCTGCAGTGCAGCTCACCGTTTATTTATTAAACTGCACAATATTGATTACACTATCTCTGGAGAATTAAAAGGATCTTAGGTCATGTTAGCATGTACGCGTGCATGTTCATCCCTCTTCACCATTTGTCTGTCGACAGCTCAATTCAAAGCCCCTTCAGTTTCGCTGTGATGATGTATGAAGCATTTGAATAATTCAGCAGAGCACCAAAAAAAACACATTTTGTGCTGTGTTTGTCTAGCACCAGAAGCCTTTCAGGCCCCACACAGTCCGTGAGCGAGAGGCTGGGAAATGGAGGACTGATCTACTACAAGATATGAGTTCAGGGCTAGAAACCTCCCAAAAGAGGCATCCGCACTTTGCTTCTGCATCAAATATGCATGTGTTTCGGAAGTATAAGCTATTGTGCATGTCTTTCTTCCCACTTCCAGCATCACAGGAGAAGGCAGAGTGTTAAGAGAGATATTTAGGAACCCTAGTGTGATATATGTGAAGTTGATTAAAAATACAACAGCACTGTGATAGTTCAGAAGTAAAAACTTTTATATGAAGATAAAAGAATGCAAAAACAGGAAACAGAATACCACACGTGTTTAGTCTCATATTACTCGCACCAGTTATACATCATACTAGGGATGGATCTAAATACATTATTTGCAATGAATGGGTCACGTGTTTTAATTCAGATACGAATAAATAGAAGGAGCACCAGAAAGGTTCATCTAATTGACTTAGAGTGAAAAAAAAAAAGTCATGTGAGTGTGAGGTTTTTACTTTCACGAGAGGTGAAAGATCAGATGTGAGGCTTGAAGGACACACAAACACCACGTTCATTAATGTGAACGATGCGCTCATAGCGTTCTTTTATTCATTCATAGTGTGAATTAGGTTACTAAGGGTGCTTCTCATTTATTATTTGTGCATCCACATTTCCTTTCCTCACTTCCTTTCCTTGCATCTTAGCTCCACCCCCTTGGGATGTGGGAGAAGGATGCAAGGATGAGATGTGAGGAGAGAGGAATCAAAGCAAGTCAAATGGAATATCCTCACTGTCTCAAGCAT
>JAOUWY010000054.1:36557844-36568634 GCA_025728095.1 Prietella phreatophila | reverse complement strand
TTTGTTGCCTTGGCCGTGTGTTTTGGGTCATTGTCATGCTGGAATACCCATCCACGACCCATTTTCAATGCCCTGGCCATGCAGATGTCATGTGATTTTAATACTTACAACTAGTTTATGCATGAAAGGGTTAGATTTCTAGTGAGATACACATATAGAGATATTTTCACGATGAATAAAGAAAAAATAATAAACAATTTTGAAAAAGATTTTAAGAGACCATGATTATGGGCTCAGTCAATAGGTGATGCAGCAGGCAAAATATTTAAATATTTGTATGAAATATTTCCTTCTTTTTCAGGCACCTTGCAGGAGCTGATCTCTCACACAATGATCCATTGGGCTCAGGAGTCATTCATCCAAAACCCAGAGCTAGTGCGAATGATGTTCAGCTTGCTGCACCGGCAGTATGACTCTCTGGGCGAATTGATTCGAGCTCTGCCCAAAGCCTACGCCATCAGCGCTGTGTCCGTGCAGGACACCATGGACCTTCTAGAGTGCCTGGGCCAGATCCGCTCACTTCTCATTGTTCAGATGGGTCCTGAAGAGGAGAGGCTCATGATTCAGAGCATTGGGTTCGCACTACAAATTAACACACTGTCTAAACCATGACATTTCATAATTCTCATAGTTCTCTTGAGATACTTTCGTCTACTGCTCATGTTTTTTCTCAGAACTGAAGTAGTTAATGTCCATGCTTACAGTATATTTTGTCTCACAGTAACATCATGAACAATAAGTTGTTCTACCAGCACCCCAACTTAATGAGGGCTCTTGGGATGCATGAGACAGTTATGGAGGTCATGGTCAATGTGCTCGGAGGTGGAGGAGACTCAAAGGTGACTCAGTGGAACAATATTAAGATGATTGATTAAATTTGCTTTCCTCAATGTATTTTTCCTTACAGTAGAATAGTTTTTAACCTATGTATGACTCTTTCTAAAAGGAAATTAGATTCCCCCAAATGGTGACGAACTGTTGCCGCTTCCTGTGTTATTTTTGCCGTATCAGTCGTCAGAACCAACGCTCCATGTTCGACCACCTTTCGTACCTGCTTCAGAACAGTGGCATTGGCTTGGGTAAAGCTGCCTATAAAATGTATTTTTAAACATGTTATATATTATATATGATGTTGGATCCATGGCTAAAAGATGGAATTTTGTTCAGGAATGCGTGGATCTACACCCCTGGATGTAGCTGCAGCTTCCTGTATCGACAACAATGAGCTGGCTTTAGCATTGCAGGAGCAAGACCTGGAAATGGTAAGATAACTTTGCATGTAGTAATGAAATTGCACAGATGAAAAAGTGTACTAGTGAAATGCTCACAGTTTTTATCTTCTCTATTAGGTGGTGACATATCTGGCTGGATGTGGCCTGCAGATGTGCCCAATGCTGTTATCTAAAGGTTACCCGGATATCGGCTGGAACCCTGGTGGCGGAGAGCGCTATCTGGACTTCCTCCGCTTTGCTGTGTTTGTTAATGGTTAGTCGTTTCATTTCAACTAGTGAATCAAATTCTAGATTCTGTATCAGCAATTAAAGACTTTCCTGAGAATAACACTGAACCTTTTTTTTTTTTTTTTGCAGGTGAGAGTGTGGAGGAGAACGCTAATGTGGTTGTGCGCCTTCTCATCCGTCGTCCTGAGTGCTTTGGCCCCGCCCTGAGAGGAGAGGGAGGAGCTGGGCTGCTGGCTGCTATGGAGGAAGCCATTAAGATCTCGGAGGATCCAGCCAGGGACGGACCAACCCCGAAGAAAGACAGACGCTTCATGTACTGTTTTTTATTATTATTATTATTATTATTATTATTATTATTATTTTATTTATTTGTTTTTTTTCATGTATTTAATTGCACAATGCCTATTGACTTTCTTATGAATTAGAGCAATTTCAAATTGAATTACATACTGTGATTGGTTCAGGTTTGGTGGAGAGGAGCAACAGGAGGAGAACAGATTGCATCTTGGGAATGCCATCATGTCATTCTACTCTGCGCTTATTGACTTGCTGGGTCGCTGTGCCCCTGAGATGCATGTAAGTGAAATATAATGTGCACATTTTGCTCAACTCATATTGAATTCTGTAGACAACTGAAAACAATTGGCAATGACTTAAGTTTTTATTTACGGAAAGATATATAAATATTGTTCTGTCCTTTTATCCACAGTTGATCCAGGCTGGCAAGGGTGAGGCTCTGAGAATCAGAGCTATCTTGAGGTCTTTGGTTCCTATAGAAGACCTGGTGGGAGTCATCAGTCTTCCGGTGCAGATCCCAACCTTTGGAAAAGGTATGCTAACAATGCACGGGATAAGAATGTTGAATATAACAGTCTGTCATTTAAAATGTCTTCCCTTATGTTGCTTTAAAAATTTTTTTGGACATTTGTCACCTTGTTGGTTTTCCTTCTGTAAGTGTTATCCTTTCCATAGATGAGCAGATTGTTGAACCCAAGATGTCTGCCAGTTTTGTACCAGACCACAAGGCCTCCATGGTTTTGTTCCTAGACAGAGTGTATGGCATTGAAAATCAAGACTTTCTGCTGCATGTGCTGGAAGTCGGCTTCCTCCCGGACATGAGAGCCGCAGCTTCTCTGGACACAGTGAGCTGTTGTTTATTTCATAACATAACATAACATAACATAACAGAGAGGCACAAGTACATTAACAGCAATGACTGTCCTAGTTATGCGTAGATACTATATATCTTTGTTAGCTGGATTTTATCAAAAGCAGTTCCACAGAATGTCAAGTAAAGTGTACATGTATATGTTTTGTCTAGACCGGTGTTTCCGAATCCTGGTCATGGAGTACCAACTACCTATAGATTTTTATGTATTTTCTGCTCCCAGATTCCCTGATATATTTCATCAGCTCATTACCAAGCCTGAACTAGGTTAAACTGAGTGGGGCAGAGAAGGAAAACGCCAAAATATTCAGGGTACTGTAGGTCCAGAATTGAGAAACAGTAATCTAGACTACTTATAGTATTAACCCTAACCTTTCTGGTGTAGAAAAAAATAAGAAAATAGTTTTAACAATATTAAACATACACCATATGGTTTCAGTACATAAGCATATATTTGTTTTATGAAAGAAAAAAAAACAAACAAACAAAAAACATAATTACTACCATCATATTTATTTATAGGAGCCATCGGAAATTTTAATTCCTTAACTTTCAACCCACAAAACTCAATCCAGTTATACCAAGGACAAAGGTAGTTTCAAAACACCTTTCCTAGTTCTTTATTATAATTGCAGTTAGAGTCAAGTGATAGTGTTCATAATTTAGTTACCTGATACTGGACAGAACAATTCTAATAACTTTAACAGTGGTTGACAAAACGTCATTCTAATGGTTTATGTCATAGAGTGATAATATCTGAACATGTTTCGTTATTTGTGTTTGTTTGGACTTTAGGTGGCATTCAGTACCACGGAGATGGCGTTGGCACTCAACCGTTATCTGTGTTCAGCTGTGCTGCCACTTCTGACCAAGTGTGCTCCACTGTTTGCGGGTACTGACCACCGTGCCATCATGATTGACTCCATGCTGCACACCATCTACCGACTGTCCCGTGGCCGTGCACTCACCAAAGCCCAGCGTGATGTCATCGAAGACTGCCTCATGTCTTTGGTCAAGTCAGTTAGGCTTCTATTCATATTCTATACTCAGCAGCCCATAGGACATCTTTTGATTTTTGAACAATACGGCTTAACACAAGGGTTAACCTTTTCACACACCTCAGAGATGGCCACAGTTTGATATATTACGTGTTAGCATGATAGCATCTGTTTCACTGTCTTGGCTCCCTTGTTTGTTTTCAGGTACCTGCACCCATCAATGCTACAGCATCTGTTGCGGAGACTTGTATTCGATGTGCCAATCCTCAACGAATATGCCAAGATGCCTCTGAAAGTATTGGCACTCATTCATTGCTCATTTTCACACATTTGTGCTTCCTTACTCCAATGCTTATATACGAGGTGACTCTTTATTTCTCGTCTCTCAGCTGCTGACTAATCACTATGAGCGCTGCTGGAAGTACTACTGCCTGCCAAATGGCTGGGCCAATTTTGGTACCACATCAGAGGAGGAGTTGCATCTCTCACGCAAACTTTTCTGGGGAATCTTTGAGTCTCTAGCACACAAGGTGAGACACACATGCATAAAATTTAGGTTTGAGAAAAGCAGTACAGGGATGCTCAACTGCTAAGACAAGCATATTGATTGTTTTGACAGAAATTTGATGCAGAGTTGTTCAAGATCGCCATGCCATGCATTTGTGCCATTGCTGGTGCCATCCCACCTGACTATGTAGATGCCAGCTATTCTGCCACAGAGAAAAAAGCCACAGTTGATGCTGAGGGAAACTTCGATCCCAGACCGGTGGAGACTACCAAGTGAGTATTATGATGGCAGTGTATCTTGGTTACATGAAAAATAACAGTATAAAATGTTCCAGAATAAAAAAAAAAATCCATCATTACTACTATTCAGCCATTGTAACTACAAGGATGGCTCCTGCCTATTTCCCAGAATTTCTGTTTACCACATCTGCAGCATCTGCAACTGCAGTCCTCAGAAAATACCTGCTGATGTGAAACTCACTTATAATGAATGTCTAAGGGCAGGTTTGAAACTCAAAATCATTCATTCATTCGCTCATTCATCTTCAGTAACCGCTTTATCCTGGTCAGAGTCAAGGTGGATCTGGAGAGTATCCCAAGAACACTGTGTGCAAGACAAAAATACACCATGAATGGTACACCAATCCATCGCGGGGCACCTTGCAAACACATTCACACACTCATTCACTCCTAGGGGCAATTTAGCATACACTATCCACTTACCAGCATGTTTTTATTTGAATGTAGGAGGAAACCAGAAAGCTGGAAGGAAACCCAAACATATATCACATGGAACTCTACACAAACTGTAAAGGTAGCTCAAGATCACACCATGGACCCTGGATTTGCGAGGAGGCAACACTATTGTGCTGTCCCATTTAAACTAAATGTCTTTATAAAACAAATTGAAAACAACACACTAAACAATAAAGGTTTCAAGAAAAGATTGTCTTGGAGAATGTCTTGCTAAAGATATTGATATATGTATCGATATTGAAAAAGCAACTTTCATTTTCCGAAAGGTTTTTTTTTTGTTTTTTTTTGGTTTTCAGGTAGTTTCATGTTTTTTGTTGTTTATTCTTTTCTTCTACATGTTACATAAATACAGGTTTTTACAGTCTGTGTTTATTGACTGCCTATACAATTCCTATTAGAAGTCTCTCATATATTGAGTAAAAAAGCCTTCCCTTACTTTCTCACAGCACCATCATCCCAGAAAAACTAGATGCCTTCATCAACAAATTTGCAGAGAATACTCACGATAGGTGGGCGTTTGAAAAGGTTAGTCCACAAATTTTACCGAAAATATTTAACTTATTAAAAAAACACTGCATTATGAAACACTCCAAAATGTTTTCTGTGTTCAGATCCAGAATAACTGGACCTATGGAGAGACACTGGATGAGATTGAGAAGACCCATCCTATGCTCCGACCTTATAAAACATTTTCTGAAAAGGTCTTAATGCATGCATTGTGTGTTTTATTTACAAACAAAGTCATATATTTTGTGTGGAAAGCATAATCTGATTCTTCATGATTAAGACTTCATCTAATATAGTGTTAGCAGGCTTGATTTTGATGATTCATTGATTTTCATTATATTTCATTATTGATTTTCAGTATGTTGTGATAAAAAATAAATTAAAAAAATAAAACGTTTGTGTCACGAGCACACTATCTATCTATGCTCATCAGGATAAGGAGATCTACCGCTGGCCCATCAAAGAATCCATTAAAGCCATGCTGGCCTGGGAGTGGACTTTAGAGAAAGCTCGAGATGAGGGTGAGAAGGTTGAGAAGGCCGCCACTAGGAAGATCTCTCAAACTGCTCAGGTAATTCTCTGATAAAAACAGATAGTAAGAAAGCAAAACAGTGCTAAAAGGTCTAAACTTGGTGCATTTGTGCATTCCTGTAGGCAACGTATGATCCTAGTCAGGGATACTCACCCCAGCCTGTGGATTTAACCACCATGGCTTTGTCCAGAGAGCTTCAGGTATGCAATAAGATAAAACCATTATATATTGATTCCTTTGTTCTTGGCTTGAAGTTGCACAAATAACTTTCTCTGAATTTCCATCTCTAGTCTATGGCTGAGCAACTGGCTGAAAATTACCACAATACCTGGGGCAGGAAGAAGAAGATGGAGCTTCAAGCCAAAGGTGAGGTCTAGATCAGGGGTGTCCAATCTTATCCAGAAAGGGTCGGTATGGGTACAGGTTTTCATTCCAACTAAACAGAAGCCACACCTGAGTCTACTGAAAGCCAAGCTCAACTGATTAAACAGATGGAATCAGGTGTGGCTCCTTCTTGTTTGGAATGAAAACCGGCACCCAGATAAGCTCTTTATGGATAAGATTGGACACCCCTGGTCTAGGATAAATTAAAAACATGAGAATCATGAGAAATCTCATGTACAAATATTCGGATTATCCAGTATTTCATTTTCCACACTGCTGAATACACAAATGTTCTGAATGAATGCTGTGTTGTTATAGGTGGTGGTACCCATCCTCTGCTTGTTCCTTATGACACTCTGACGGCCAAGGAGAAAGCCCGTGACAGGGAAAAAGCTCAAGACCTACTTAAATTCCTCCAGTTTGAAGGATATGCAGTCACTAGGTACAGTATAAACATACAGCCATTGTCAATGTTGTACAACTTTATTATTATTATTATTATTATTATTATTATTATTATTTATTTAATGGTTTGATTTGTCCTTAAGTGTGTTGTTCATCTCTCTGTACACATTTTCTTCAGGGGCTTGAAGGACATGGAGCAGGAGATCTCCTCCATTGAGAAACGTTTCGCTTATGGCTTCCTCCAGAAACTTCTGAAGTGGATGGAGATCGCTCAAGAGTTTATTGCACACCTGGGTTAGTTTCTGATAACACTCAGTGTGAAAACACTCTTTTTATTATTTTATTTTTTTTATTTTTGGGTGGGGGTGGAAGTGGAGGTGGTAGCTCATTGGTTAAGACTATTGATCAGAAGGTCATTAGCTCAAATCCCAGCACTGCCACTGCTGGGAGAATTGAGCAAGGCCCTTAAACCTCAACTGCTCAGTTGTATAAATTAGATTAATGTACGTCTCTTTGGATAAGGGCATCTGCCATATGCCATAAAATGGAAATGTAAAATACATATTCAACTCACATTGATATCTTTAAAAAAAATTTAAAAAATAAAAAATGCGTGTGTGTGTGTCAATCCAGAGGCTGTTGTGAGTAGTGGAAGAGTCGAGAAATCCCCCCATGAGCAGGAGATCAAATTCTTTGCCAAGGTCAGACAACTTCAGTCTTCCTAATAGGAAAACTCATTGCACCTTGAGCGGGTCAATAAAAGTGTTGTTTCCTGTCACATTTTTTCCACCTTCAGATCCTGCTGCCACTGGTTAACCAGTACTTTAAAAACCATTGCCTCTACTTCCTTTCTACTCCTGCTAAAGTTCTTGGCAGTGGTGGTCATGCCTCCAACAAGGAAAAAGAGATGATTGCCAGGTAACTAAACCTCCACCTGACAGATATTGCAGACAAAAGTGCACAAGACTGCAAAGAATGATGCAAAATTAGGATTATAAGTATTGTTAATGACTATGACTATACTAGAAAACTATTACATGATGAAGATGCATCTGCTCCTTGTATTCTCTTCTGCCTCTGGTACTCCATGTCCCAATGCCCTCTCTTCTTCTGTCTCCTCATTGTTTTACTGTACCATGCTAATTTCTTCCCCTCTGTTTTCATGGCTCGAACTTCACCCTCTTTTTTTCTCCTCCATCCCTCCTTCCTTTTTTCTTTTATCTCTCTTTTCTTTCCCTTCTCCCCCTTTCTTTCTCTTTCTTCACGCCTCAGTATCTTCTGTAAGTTGGCTGCTCTAGTGAGGCACAGAGTTTCCCTCTTTGGTAAGACACCTGCATAAGGGATAACCACTGGCCATCTCTTTTATATCCTAATTCATACGAGCTTACATTTTGCTTTTCCTCCTTAACTGTCGCCATTTCTGCCCCTTATAAACACCTCCTCTCTCAGAAACTCTCATTGTTGCTGTGGCCTTGCTGTTATTTGCTGTGCTTCGCTTAACTCTTTGCAGCACAATGCTGAATTGAAGATAAAATCAAGATGACATTACTCAGTTTTATAACTAGAATCGTACACAATGAACAATGGACAACCAGCGCCAGTTTTTGTTGCAGTATTCAGCATGTGCTTTTTCATTGCAACCATTGTGACTGTAGTCATTGTTGAGCTTTAAACCAAAGCTTTATTCCATTATGATCCTCGAATTAGAGAGCACAATGCTGTCCAGTTCTCTCACATCATCCATGATTGCGCTGTGAGACTGAGAATAATAATTAATCACCGATACCAATACTGCTATCTAGTATTGGTCAGACATTATACTCATTTATTTTATAAAATGCTCTTATGCCATGTGATAATCTGTGACATAAGCTACACTAATGGCAGATATGAAATGAAAATGATCTGAACATATTTCATGATTAATGATTTGCAATTTAAGCAAACCAGACTGCACACTGTGCTCTGTGAAAATATCAAGAGGAGGAACTACAGCATCTTCCTACAATACAAGCAACCTGGTAAAACACATTAAACATAAAACTCATCGTGAGTTCTTTGCTAGCTGCAAAATGCTAGCTAGGTGAGAAAAAAAAATCTACACATAACGCTAGGTGAGTGAAAACAACAGCTCTTACTCAGTATATTGTTATTGACATTCGGCCACTATTAATCTGAAGGATTCTGATACAATGAAAACAATACAACATACTTTATCTACAGCTTAACAGAAGCACTTTTCCAAAGTGAAGCAAAGTCCACTCTTTTCCATAACAGGCCTATTCAATCTGAGATTAATAATGTAGCTAGATAATGTTCATTTAAAATGAACTAGTTAACTTTATAAAGAATGTTCATGGACATGAATGTACAGGGGTGCTTGAAAGTTTCTGAACCCATAAGAATTTTCTATATAAGTGCATAAATACAACCAAAAACATCATCAAATTTTCAAACAAAAGTCCTAAAAGTAGATAACAGAAACCCAATTTAAAAAATTAGAGAAAGATATTATACTTGGTCATTTATTTATCCAATATTACATATCTATGAGTGGCAAAAGTATGTGAACCTCTAGGATTAGCAGTTAATTTGAAGGTAAAATTAGAGTCAGGTGTTTTCAATCTATGGGATGATGATCAGGTGTGAGTGAGCATCCTGTTTTATTTAAAGAAAAGAGATTTATCAAAGTCTGACCTTAACAACACATGTTTGTGGAGGTGTATCATGGCATGAACAAAAAAAACTCAGAAAGAGAGAGCTGTTGTTGCTCATCAGGCTTGAAAAAGGTTACAAAATAATCTCTAAAGAGTTTGAACTCCACCAATCCACAGTCAGACAGATTGCGAACAAATGGAGGAAATTCAACACTATTGTTACTTTCCCCAGGAGCGGTCGACCAACAAAGATCAATGCAAGAGCAAGACGTGTAATCGTCTGTGAGATCACAAAAGAACCCAGGGCAACTTCTAAGCAACTAAAGATCTCTGTCACATTGGCTAATATTAATGTTCATGAATCCACCATCAGAAGATCAACAATGAACAACAATGGTGTGCATGGCAGGGTCACAAGGAGAAAGTCACTTCTCTACAAAAAGATCATTGCTGCCCCTCTGCAGTTTGCTAAAGATCAGATGGACAAGCCAGAAGACTAATAGATTTTTTTTTTTTTTTGTGGACGAATGAGACCTATAAATTTATCTTTGGAGAAAGGTGAAAAAAAAAAAAAAACTTCATTCCAGCATAAAAACCTTATCCTATATGTGAAACATGGTGGTGGTAGTATCATGGTTTGGGACTGTTTGCTGCATCTGGCTGCAAAAGCTTGCCGTCCCTGACGGAGATATGAATTCTGAGTTATAGCGACGAATTTTAAAGTAAAATGTCAAGACATCTTGTCATGAACTGAATCTCAAGAGAAAGTGGGCCATGCAGCAAGACAATGACCTTAAGCACTCAAGTCATTCTACCAAAGAATGGTTAAAGAAGAATAAAGTTAATGTTTTGGAATGGCCAAGTCAAAGTCCTGACCTTAATCCAATAGAAATGTTGTGGAAGGACCTGAAGCAAGCAGTTCATGTGAGGAAACCCACCAACATCCCAGAGTTGAAGCTGTTCTGTACTGAGGAACGGGCTAAAATTCCTCCAAGCCGATGTGCAGGACTGATCAACAGTTACCCCAAACGTTTAGATGCTGTTATTGCTGCACAAGGGGGTCAGACCAGATACTGAAAGCAAATGTTTACATACTTTTAGCACTCACAGATATGTAATATTGGATCATTTTCCTCAATAAATAAATGTACCAAATATAATATTTTTGTCTCATTCGTTTAATTTGGTTCTCACTGTCTACATTTAGGACTTAGGATTTAGGTCATATTTATGCAGAAATATAGAAAATACTAAAGCGTTCACAAACTTTCAAGCACCACTGTATGCACTGTTCATGGTGAATTAAATGTTCATTGACGTCTCTGATTGCTTAATGCTAAGTTATTTATTTCAGTATGAGTATCGGTATGTATTCCTTTTTGATCTGAAAAAAAAAAATATATATATATATATAGA
>JAOUWY010000054.1:36518576-36529945 GCA_025728095.1 Prietella phreatophila | reverse complement strand
CACCAGAGGACAACTGGGTGAAAGTGTTGTGGTCAGATGAGACCAAAATGGAGCTCTTTGGCATCAACTCAACTCGAAACTCAAATCAATTTATAACATTTTTGACATGCGTTTTTCTGGATGTTTTTGTTGTTCTGTCTCTCACTGTTCAAATAAACCTACCATTAAAATTATACACTGATCATTTCTTTGTCAGTGGGAAAACGTACAAAATCAGCAGGGGATCAAATACTTTTTTTCCCTCACTGTGAGACTTACATATTACCTTGTGAGCGTTATGCTGACTGATGCCTGTAGTGTAACCTACAACATTTTACAATGTTTGTTTTCTGACTTTTTCTTTGAATAATTATATAAATTCTTTTCACATGGTGACTGCAGAGTAAAGTAGGTATTTATTTACTTATCTATTTCTTAAACTCTTCAATATTCCCCTCTCTCCTCCTCTATAATGTTTATATAATTTTTATAGTTCCATTTGCTTCCTGCTTTTAAATAGCATAGAGACTAACCGTGCTAGTTTGCTGCATTGTTTGTATATGCGTAATAAAATATAATACGTAATTGTTTTGCATACTGATACAGTTAAATAATAATCCGTGTAATATTAATTGATATTGATACTGCGTAATTCTTTTAACCCCTCTAACCTGTTACTGCCTGGTTTTGCGCTCTTGTTTCTAAGTGTGGTACACATCTTTCTTTATCAAATACATTTTTGTATGTCTTTCTCTTCTCGATTTTATTCTAGATGTCATTTAAGCTAGATTAATAGCACATATTAGTATTATATACAAAACCAGCATTTCCAACCAATTTCAATTTCCAACCTGGACAATTTTTTTATATATTTCTGTGGATCGTTTTTTAATAGTATTCATTAATGCATCACATTAGCATTAGCATAGTAGCATTAACGCATCTGGTCAATGTACTGGACTTCAAATCCAAACCAAGCCCAGTTATATCTGAAGCATACTGCCAGCCCTCTATTGATAAAACAGTCATCAAATAAACATTTGTATCTTGGCTGCAGGGATTCTGAATTTAAGATTATTAAGCATAGTAACTACATCTTTTGGGCTTGTTCCAATTGAAAACGTATATTTTAATGAACATTATAGTGCGTTCAGAAGGGAGAGAAGACATAAATACAAAAATGAATGAAAAATGTTAGATAACATTTTTTATTCTGATGTGTAACCTTGCCAGATGCACCCTGACCCAGGACTCCGAAATGGCGTAAGGATCTGTATTCCGCCTTTGCTTTTATCTTACCTGTAAATTATCTGCTGCTTGACATACACACACACACACACACACACACACACACACACACACACACACACACACACACACAACAAACACCACCACCCAGCTTCTGGCAGTTTTGTGGGATGTTCTGGCTGTACATTTTCTGAAGTGTACTGTCATTGCTTTTGTGTTTATTTCCACATGAACACTGCGATCAGTCAGGTTTGTCTCCATTTGTTCAACTAAGAACAAATGAGACAGTGCTCTTCAGTTTATGTGCATTGCATTTGCAGATTGTAGAACAAGTGAGGGAATGAGGGAGGTGTTAGCTATTCTATGACTAACAGCTGCCACGTACCTATCTGAGAACCTTACACCTTTAGCCCTATTCCTTACACTTCATACTACTTTCACCATGTAGTCAGCAGCAGTTAACCCATTGGTTTGTGTGTGCCTGGTTCTTGTTTTAATCCACATGCTATCCCGTGTTTATAACCTAAATTGCTAGACACTGTCAAGACTGCCTGGCATACATCACCACAAATTAATGATGAATATAGATAATGACATCCATCCATTTATAACAAATATGGAATAAAATAGCAGTAGTGCTTAAGACTGCTACTTAATGATACCATGTAGTTATGGTACATAGAGTAACCCAAATTAGCTGCTTTATTGGAGTTCTACCTCAGCGCTACTTTTTTCCAGCTGCTTTTTTATTATTATTATTTTAGTTCTGCTTGTGTGTTTTCCTCCATCCCCGATCATATCTCCTGACATACAGTAAAACGTTCTTCCAATGTGTGATGCTCTATTTATATCTGTTGTTGATAAATGCAAACCCAGGATCATTTCTGGAGTAAAACACACCCAGAGGTAAGGTTATTGTCATTTGGCTTCGTCCTAGAGGCGCTATAAATCCCATAACATTGAAAATAATGTGAATACAATGCTGCTCAGGGTTACACTTGTGTTGACTGGTCATCATAAAAATATTTTCAGCTTTCTAATGGGGGAAAGAGAAGGTGGTATTAAACTCCTGTTGTGCGAGATCTAATAAAAATGAATGACATGCCTTTAACAGAATGCTGCCTTTGTACTCAGAGAAGGTGAATGATGAATCAAAATCATTAAATACTGCTTGACATGTTTCCTTTTGGTATGTGTGTGTATATGTGTTTGTCTCTTCCTAGGATTCCAGTCAGATTGGTCTCCTAAAAGAGCTTCTAGACCTTCAGAAAGATATGGTGGTTATGCTGCTTTCACTTCTGGAGGGTAGGATATATTTCTACACCTTATACTGCGTCGATGTTCTCAAATTGGGTTGCTCAGAAGGTGTTGATTATATAATAATAATAATATTATTAATAATAATAATAATAGTCTAATTATTGCGCTTGTAATATTGTAAGATTGTTGTTTCTATAGTAGCAACTTGTTCACAGAGACTTGTATGATGGATGATCTACAGAATCTAAGGCTAATAATAGCTGGATAAAAATGTTATTTAACAAAGAAACTGTTATAGTTGTTTGTTAAAAAGGTAAAGATATCTGTATGGAGAATTTATTTATTTGTTTATTTAACATCTCTGGAAGGAGTAACCAGTGTCAGCGAGTTTTCTGCCTCAAACAGGACTCTATAACAGTGTCACGAGGTTGGTCGCAGGGAGACGGAGACAATCGCAGATTAACGTATTTATTAAAAGAAAAGCATAAAGTCCAAAACAAGCTTGGCATGAACAAACTGAAGTCCGCTACACTTATAATAACGGACCGAAACATGAACGACTCTCGTGTGTGTTATCACTATCTATACACACATAGGCAGAAACACAAATATCGCCGAGCAACGTGCCTCGTTGCTCGTGAAACTTAAATACTTGGCATTAACAAAACTAATCATGATTAACGGAAAACACCAGTGACAAATCAGACTGAAACACCAAAACAAAGAACACGTGATAAGTCCATTGACAAAAACCCGGTGCCCCAGCGCCCCCTGCTGGGCACCCTGTGACAAACAGTCAGTAAGTTTTCTGCAACAGGAAAGTTTTCAGGACTGAAATGTGGTAACGTGAATGGCTGTGTGTTTTTTTTTTTTGTCATATTAACTTTAAAAGAGAGTGTAGCTATTCAGAGTTAAAAGCAGGGCAGAAAATAGACACAAGGGAGGGAGATGTGGGGAAAAAAATACTCTTTTATTTGCACTAAAAGTTATTGTGTGGAGGTGAGGGATGCTTGAGGGGAGTGTATAGGTGCAGGGCGTGGCCTTCCTGGCATGGAGTGCAGCATATGGGTTGTAGCAGTGTCGAGGCAGTGCACAGAGCAACGGGAGTAGTTCACCAGCAGAAAGTGCTGGAAGGCCGGACAGCACTGTCTTCTTCGTTGTCCTCGTCTTCCTGGTTGGCTTTTAAATGAAAGAGAGAGCACTGTGTTACTAGTTTTAGCAACAGAGATGTGGCTCAATCCAGCATGCTGGCCTTGCCCTTTTATATCCTCCTGTCGTCTTTGGGAGGGTGAAGAGCAGCCACTCCACTCATTATCTTCCAGCCATGTGTGCTTCCGAATTGCTGATAAAATAAGGCTAAACATGTTTAAAAAGTATGATGTTCATTAATGTACAGTATTTTAAAACTAAATTAGGACACTTAAGAGTTGCTCACTTGAGGCCATATCACACCACTCCATAGTGGATTATATAACACCCTGTTGTGTTTAATATAGACATGTTTAATTGAATAGCTTAGCTTCTTATGAATATGTGAGAGTCAGGCTGTCCTGCTGCACATTTATGGATCCTATGTTGTTTCTTATCAGGTAACGTTGTGAATGGAACCATTGCCCGCCAGATGGTGGACATGTTGGTGGAGTCATCTAGCAATGTAGAGATGATCCTCAAGTTCTTTGACATGTTCCTTAAGCTGAAAGACATTGTGGCGTCGGATGCATTCCGGGACTATGTGACTGACCCACGTGGCCTGATCTCTAAAAAGGACTTTTCCAAAGCCATGGACAGCCAAAAGCAGTACTCGCCATCTGAGATCCAATTCCTTCTGTCATGCTCTGAGGCTGATGAAAACGAAATGATCAACTTTGAAGAGTTTGCTGATCGTTTTCAGGAGCCAGCCAAGGACATTGGGTTTAACATTGCTGTTCTACTCACCAACCTTTCAGAGCATGTGCCCCATGACACACGCCTGCAGAACTTCCTGGAGCAAGCTGAAAGCATCTTGAACTATTTCCGCCCCTTCCTGGGCCGTATTGAAATCATGGGTGCCAGTCGGAGGATTGAGCGTATCTACTTTGAGATCAGTGAGGCCAACAGGAACCAGTGGGAAATGCCTCAGGTCAGAGAATCTAAGAGGCAGTTTATATTCGATGTGGTCAATGAAGGTGGTGAGTCTGAGAAGATGGAGCTATTTGTTAACTTCTGCGAGGACACCATCTTTGAGATGAACATTGCCTCCCAGATCTCAGAGCAAGAGGAAGAAGGAACTGGAGATAAGGATGATGATGATGAAGAAGAGGAAAGTGGTGGAGGATCAAATGGAGATACAGGAGAAGGAGAGGAAGGGAATGGAGAAGAGGCCCCAGCTGAGTCCAGTTCAGCATTTGCAGACTTCATCAAGAGCATGGTGAATTTCTTCGATATGTTTACCTTCCGCAACCTTAGACGACGCTATCGCAGACTTCGGAAGATGACTATAAAGGAAATGATTTTTTGCCTGGTCACCTTCTTCTATACTGTCATCATTGGAATACTTCACTTTATCTACAGCATATGCAAAGGCATTTTCATGCTGATATGGAAAACGCTGTTTGGTGGTGGCCTTGTGGAGGGAGCTAAAAAGATAACGTTAACAGAAATTCTTACTAACATGCCTGATCCAACTCAGGACGAGGTGCACGGTGACCATGCATCTGAGCCTGGAGCTAGAAGCCTCCAGGAAGCAGGTGGATCAGGAGATGGAGAGGAAACAGGTGGTGGAGAGGTAGAAGATGAGGATGGGCAAGAGGCAGAAGGAGGAGGCAGACCTGGAATTGATGCCCCTGGAGGTCTAGGAGATATGGGAGAGACAGAGCCTGAGGAACCCCCAACACCTGAGGGTACCCCACTGCTGATGAGGAAACTGGTGAGCCCCATTAATACGAGTTTGTCATTTTATTATTTTGCATTGTTCATCAAGAGTACTGATTCATTTTCTATCTGCTTGTCTCTTGTGGTTTTTCAGCGGACTGAAGGAGCAGAGGGAGAAGTAGTGGCAGCAGAAGAGCCAGCAAAGGAAGAGCCAACCCCAGAACCAGAGAAGGCAGAGTGAGTCTAAAAATCAAAGCACTCTACAGTCAGTTTAGGGATGGATAAAGTATTAGTGTGCTTCTGTTTATTGTAAAGTCCACCTCATCGTCATTTCAGATTTAGTTTAGGATTCTGAAATATTGTGCTGAAAAGTATAAGTAATATTGTGCTGAAAATTTTTACCAAAGTCATGAAGATGGAGAGAAATCTAAGAAAGAAGCTGAGACCATACCAGAGGAGAAAGTGGCTGAGGAGGAGGAGGAGGAGGAGGAGACAAAAGTAAAAGCCAAAGCCAAGAAAGAAAAACATTCTGCTGGAGATAGATTTGAGCTCTGGAATGAATTGGAGGTGCAAAGGATCAAGTTCATGGTAAGGTCTTGTTTTATGTTTGAGAGCTTAGCAATTGATCAGTTCTTTAATGAATTTTTATGTTGAACCAACATTGTAATTGATAGAAATTCCAGCTGCCTCTTTCCATGGACAGTCTGCTATAATTGTTATCTCAATTTTAGAACTACCTGTCTCGCAACTTCTACAATCTGCGCTTCCTGGCTCTGTTCATCGCCTTTGCTCTGAACTTCATCCTGCTCTTTTACAAGGTCAGTACAAACAGATTAGAATCTTTGCTGAATTTGAAAGAGCTTTGCATTGATGAATCTGTTCCCTCTCTCTCTCTCTCTCTGTCTGTCTCTCTCACTCTGTCAGGTGTCAAGCAGCCCCCCAGGTGAGGAGTTTGAAGGCTTGGGCATGTTTGAGGGTTCTGGAATGCCTGAGGGCTCTGGCGGTGAACCTGAGGGTTCTGGAATGGAGGAGAATGGAGAGGAAGATGATGATGAAGGGCCTCTCTATTACTTCCTGGAAGAGAGCACCGGTTACATGGAACCTGCAATGGCCTTCTTCGGCATTTTACACACCGTCATATCTTTTCTCTGCATTATTGGCTACAACTGTCTCAAGGTCAGTGAGTTTTTACATGTATACCTGTGTAGAAGTGCTATGAAGTTAATCTATGGGTTTTAGTACAGTGCAATAGTTTTGCATGTAGAAAGTATAACCAAGCTAACTACCTACGCTTGCAAATATATGAGCTTTATGTGAGGGTAGATTTCCTAATGTAAGGTTATGTAAAACTAGCCTGATACTTTAGAGTAGAAGTGCAGTCAGGTTGCCTGAATGTGAACATGCAGCAATTTACTAGATCACAATGATCTGTTTTAAGTTTTGCAAATGCAGTTTACAATAAAATGGTCATTGAATGGGAAAAAAAAATGTTTGTAAATATGGGAAAAATATCTGAAAAGCACGTTTTCTTCACCATGTACAGCATTTTTCACATATCTGAATCAGAAGTAAAGATGTAGTTTTTAAATTAAAAGCAATTGTTTAAATTGCATGTAAAACAAAAATGATAAAAAATGCATACCAGACCTCTTATAATGGCATTTGACAATAATGAGCCACACCCTTGGTTTCTGATTTCTGTCTGCTCCTACACTAGTGCTGAAATAATGAAATATACTTATAGTATGCACTATAATCATGTACAATTTTTTTTTTTACAAAAAAGCAAAAGTACATACTTTTGAGTGTGTAGCAAAAGAGTGTGCAAGGACTGGGACACACTAACACATTGTTGTTGCCTAGTTATGCACACTGTCAGTGTAAATAAACTCCTCGTTGCATTTCAGCTTTTCTTTATTAATTATTTCTTAAATTCTTTTTACAAAACGTGCAGCCATTAATTTGACATAACAATAAGAAACTTTTGTTTAGTGCTTAACATTTAAATTCTAAACTTGCATACTGAAGACACATCACCGACGTTACACTCGTTCGCCGTGTTTGCGGGTTGAATTCGGCGAAAACCGTCACAAAAGTCCGCCTCCCTCGTACAAGGTGTTGTGGGTAATATTAGCTGAGAAAGTGTCCATGGATCCACATTTTAATCATCTACTGGAAATAGTAGACCATCCGGGTAGCTTTGGGATACTCATTTCAACATACTACCATTTGGGACACGATAATTCTAATCTTGGATTCTATTTAGGATGGATAGTGGGCGATTTGGGATGCAGCATGGGTGTTGCATTTTGAGGTGGCCATGTTCGTAGGTTGTTGATTTTGACATGATGATGTGAAATCATAGATAAGCTGGTATTTTGACAGTTTACAAAAAAAATCTATCAGTCTTATGTTCTTTTTCCTCAAAAAATGTGTTTACCTTTTTTTGTCTGAATTTTCCAGTCCACCACAAATAATCTTGCTTTTGTATTCTTTGTGTGCGCTTTAGGTTCCCTTGGTTATTTTTAAGAGGGAGAAGGAGCTGGCCCGTAAGATGGAATTTGACGGTCTCTATGTGACTGAACAGCCAGAAGATGATGACATCAAGGGCCAGTGGGACAGACTGGTGTTAAATACACCGTAAGATATAGAGCTTTAATCATATGTATATATGCAAATGTGCCATTCCAGAAAATGTTCAAAAATGATGGGTGGATCATAACATTTTTGGAAACAGAATTTAAAAAATTATAATAATTAAGCCTTAAATGCGGTAAACACACTTGATAAACTGGACACAATGTATTAACTGTGTACTAAGAGCTGTAATTACATACTATTTCAAAGTCATCTTTTCCTCATGCAGAACCTTCCCAAACAACTATTGGGACAAGTTTGTAAAGAGAAAGGTTAGTGTTAAATCTGTCCTCATTGAATGTTTCAATGCATATTCAAAGCAAGCAGTGTACTACTGTTCATGCATAACGGAGCTCATGTATTCATTTACAAGAAAAAATGTGTTTACAGCCCTACTACTGGATAATAAACTATCGACAACCTTAACCATATTCCTGTGAAAACATTTGTGTGTGATAACAGGTGTTGGAGAAGTACGGAGATATCTACGGCAGAGAGAGGATTGCCGAGCTGTTAGGAATGGACTTGGCATCGCTGGATGTCAGTGCAATGACGCATGAGAAAAAGCCTGAACCTGACAACTCCATGTTCACTTGGTACAGAATCATTACACACTCACACACACACACACACACACACACACACACACACACACACACAAATACATGCACTTGGTTCACAAGAAAATATACTTCTGTGTCTTCAGGCTGACCTCCATCGACATCAAGTACCAGATCTGGAAGTTTGGAGTTGTGTTCACAGATAATGTAAGTTTTGACCAAATGTGTGTGTTACTGTTTTCCTGCCTTAATTCATTTTAATCTGCTCACTTTGTTTAAATCCTATTCAGACTTTCCTCTACCTGGTGTGGTACATGGTCATGTCCTTGCTCGGTCATTACAACAACTTCTTCTTCGCCTGTCACCTGCTGGACATCGCCATGGGCGTTAAAACCTTGCGCACCATCCTGTCCTCCGTGACACACAATGGAAAGCAGGTGCAGCAGAATTATTGTTTGAGTGGATAAAAAATCATATTGCTTTTTTTTTTTAACGTATCTGATATTTGCTTACCTTCCATATCTGTTCTTGGTGCAGCTGGTGATGACAGTGGGTTTGCTAGCTGTAGTCGTGTACCTGTACACTGTCGTGGCTTTCAACTTCTTCCGCAAGTTCTACAACAAGAGCGAGGACGAGGATGAGCCAGACATGAAGTGCGATGACATGATGACTGTAAGTGACTTTGAAAATTTCAGGTTTATAATAAAGATGTTATGTAGGTGGCACTTATTCTCTCTCCCTCTTCTTCTCAGTGCTACCTGTTCCACATGTATGTGGGTGTGAGAGCCGGTGGTGGTATAGGTGACGAGATTGAGGATCCGGCTGGAGATGAATATGAGCTGTACCGTGTGGTCTTTGACATCACTTTCTTCTTTTTTGTCATTGTCATTCTTTTGGCCATCATTCAGGGTGAGGACTTGGAAAGTTTTGTTTGCACACAGCAAAGGAAGTCAGGGGTTCTCAAATGTTTTGCAACCAGGGACATTATATTGACAAATTGCAGCCAACACCTGACCATCACACCCATATGTGTTTTTTGAACATAACACTCCAGACTTAGTCCTTCTTTGATGGGGGACTAGATTCCCACTGTGGGGATTTATGTTCATTCAGCCATAAGGGCATAAGGTAGGTCAGGCACTGATGTTGGGTGAGGTGGCCTGGCAGGTAACTGGTGTTCCAGTTCATCCCAAAAGTGTTCAGTGTGTATGAAGTCAGGACACTGTGCAGGACACTCTTCCACTCCAACCATGACAAACAATGTCTTCATGGAGCTCGCTTTGTGCACAAGGACATTGTCATGTTGGAGCAAGTTTGGGCATCTTAGTTTTAGTTTAATGCTACAGCATACAAAGACAATCTATACAATTGTGTGCTACTAAGTATGTGTCAACTTTTTGGGGAAGAACAACATATGAGTGTGATGGTCAAGTCCAAATTATCCATAGTGTGTGAACTTGTGTTTGATTGTGCCCTGTGATGGGTTATGACCCCATCCTAGGTGTCTCAGAGCACTCTGGTATAGGCCCAATGCCCCCAGAACCCTGCATAGGGTAAGCAGTATGGACAATTGATGGTAGGATTGACTAATAATAATAAAATCTAACAATGGAAGGCTGTGATATCAACCACTTGTTTAAAGTCTTTCTAGCCCATAGATTGTTCCAATGAAGTAATCAAATGCTGGCACTATTGCTGTTTAGTATAATTTCATGTAATATTGAACATTTAAAGATGTAAAGCAAGTATTTCAGAAACTGGGAACCATGAAATTTTGAGTATGTGATTATCATACCATACCATACCATACAAAACCTCCACAGATTATTAGATTAGCTAGTAATGGGAATTTAAAGTAAAAGCTTGTTATGTATATGGTAATAGTCACTGGATTATTATCATGAATATCAACAAACCAGTATAGATACTACTGTTAACTGCTGTATTGGGCTACACAGGTCTGATCATCGATGCCTTCGGTGAGCTGAGAGATCAGCAGGAACAGGTCAGAGAGGACATGGAGGTACGCCTTTTCTATTCACAACGTACAGTTAACAGCCCAATATCCTATATTTATCGTTATTGTATATATTGTGAGGGATTGCTGTAGTTAATTGTAAGACTGTTGAATAAAGAGGAAACCGGAAAGCTGACCTCTCCTCTCCTCCTCAGACTAAATGCTTCATCTGCGGAATTGGAAGTGACTACTTTGACACGACTCCGCATGGTTTCGAGACACATACGATGGAGGAGCACAACTTAGCCAACTACATGTGAGTAAAACATTTCCAGGGATTGTAGATACCCATTTTGCACTGACCTGGGAAGGAGGACGCTGGTTCTGGAGATGGTGTTGGTTCAGGGATAAAGCAAACCTTTTTAAGAGCCCTCATTTCCCTCAGTGTAAGAGACAATATCACTTAAGAAGAGAATTTTACATGGTATACTTCTGGGTTTGAGAACATACAGTATATTTTCCAATCTAAAGGCAGATGCTTCACCATCTATACAAAGGCACACTCGTAGATAATAATGTAAAATGATAAACAAGTTGAGAAACGTTGATTAAGTTGATACCACCCCTTAGCCTATGATGTTACTGGTTCTTTGTCCTGGCATTTTGGTGCTAAATACAAACCAGTTTTGTCCATATGGAAATATACTCCAGGGCAACATCTGGCATCTTGCTGGTTTAAAAGGGCTATCTGTGGTACCTTTACGCCTCAAGATTCAAGATTGTTTTTTTTTTAATACGTATAATATATTGTGTGTGTGTGTGTGTGTGTGTGTGTGTGTGTGTGTGTGTGTGTGTGTGTGTGTGTGTGTGTGTGTGTG
>JAOUWY010000054.1:36264076-36275672 GCA_025728095.1 Prietella phreatophila | reverse complement strand
TGTGTGTGTGTGTGTGTGTGTGTGTGTGTGTGTGTGTGTGTGTGTGTGTGTGTGTGTGTGTGTGTGTGTGTGAGTGCACGAGTATGCATGCACACGTGCTCATCGGATGCTCGGATCCAGCTTATAGACAAAAACACCCTGATTTATTTAGTCCTTGTGAGCTGAAGGGAGAATCTGAGACTCACGAAAGAACAGGACAAGAATAAAGGAACACAATTATCCTTCAGTCCATATTTCCTCGCTCTCCATGCAGAAACTTCTCATTTATTCAGCAAATTAGGTAAACCGACAAATTAGGCAGAATTCCATTTGTCATAATAAGTGTTCGTTGTAATAATTCTGTCGTATATAAAATTCTACAAGGCTTGTTTTGAGTGCACTGCATTATTCAGGCGTGTGTTTAAGGCATTATTTTAAGCATGTGTATAATATATTGTGTATAAAAGTGTCAATCTATGACACGTATGAATCGACTTATGTCTGTAATATGACAGAGTCGAATCGAATTATGAATGAGAAGGTGAGGATGACTGACTGAAGAGTCAGTCAGTCATACTAAGAACAGGACATCCCTCTGAAATGGATGAGAAGATCAGGTGAAAACTGGTCAGGGAGGAGGCCAAGAGGTCTTCAGCAACATTAAAAGAATTGCAGCAATTCCTGGCAAGTACTGGTTGCTCCCTACATCTTCAATGAATTCTTCATATCTCTGGGCTATGGGTTAGGGTGGCAAGATGGAAGTCTTTTTTAATCCAAAAAATGATGTAATATTTGTGTAAATTTCTGACCAAATGTCTTCGTATTTTCCCTTCCATGACCCTTTGCAACGTTTTCTGTTCTTAGGTCTCACTAAACCTCCACAATCAGAGAAATACATAATGATCACAGCAAGTGCTCATCAGAGCAAGCAGTTAGCAAGTTAAAAGTCAGGTGCTCAGCAGGTACTCCTACCGGGGTGGGGGGTGTGGGGGATGTCCTCTTCACCCACCCCTTCCTCTTTACTTTTCAATTCAATGAGAAATTCTGCAACTTTCATTAAAGGTGTGTCCTGTGATACAGTTTGGCTGTAATACATTTCTAACAGGCCCCGGGGGATTACATCATCTCAGCTGAAAGCTCTTTATGGGCAGGTGCTCCTGGTTCGCTTGAACCAGATGAAGAGTCGGTTTATAGATCAATAGTGCATGTGTTAAAAGTGCGAAATTTAGAGTGGCAAATAGAGCCTGGTGATTGCGCGAAGCTTCGCAGCTAGCTTTAACATAAGGCTTCCACGAAACTGCCTTATTAAAGTCTTGGCAAGTAAAGCCAAGAGCCTGGGACTGTGGGAAGGATTGCGCCATGTTACATCAGCCTCTCTTTTGCCCTCCCCAACCCCTCCTCCTCCTCACTCACGCTCTCTCTTCCTCACCCCTTTCTAATTCATAGCTTGTATCCAAGAGCCCTTGTAATCATTTTTGTGTCTGTCCATCTGTCTAGCATAATATAATGACCAAACTGATGGATAGAAGAAGTCAACAGAAAAGATGGACATCCTGAACACATTTTGAGGGGAACAGAGATGAGAAAAACGCAGTGTTTGTGTGTTGTGTGTGTGTCTCAGTGACCATTAGCCGTCAATAATGCTCACCACTATTGCAGCAATGAGTGGTCTAACGGATACCAGGGCAGTTCAAGGTGCATATTTTGTTTCATGTTTTAGATCCCTATAGGAAGCGTGCACAAGGCAGGTAGAATATGGCTGGCTTTAAAAAGCTCTGCTGTCTCATTTGGTTGTTTTTGTTTCACAGCAGAGCTTCCAAAGATCAACTTTTCAGAAATGTGCCAAGTTATGCCAAGTGCTTTTTACTTCTCAACCAATCAGGTCGCAAGTTTAAGGAGGTTTAACTCCTGTGTTCTTCTTGACTGTTAAACTGGTGCCGAAACCCGGAGACAAGGAGGACGAGGAGACCCAGGTACGTTTTCAAACCTTTCACTTTTTTAAAATAGCTCACCCACTGGCCATTTAAATATTTAAATAGAAGTTGAACATATGGGGAGGAATAAACATATAACATCACTGTTTCAGCTTCTCATTCTCTTACTCTACATCAGAAACGAACACGCACAGGTAAGAAACAACATTATCTAGGGTTCATAATCATGTGATCCAATCACTAATTAACCCTCCTTTTCATCCCCGCTATTTCCCTCTACCGTTGCAGCCTTCACCAAAACCACACCCCACTTGCCACAAACAGCTTGTCTATTTTTGGGACGCTCACCAGTATGCGACGTGATGTCCTATTTTAACTCTGGCTGCATACTGTCAAGTCAAACAAAGAGCTCTTCTTTTGATTTCCTGCTCCAAAACTACAGCCAAGGCGAACAACCCTTCAGTATTTATTTGATCTTTATTACACCTAAATGAATCTAATACATAGCAATCTAGGCTAGGCTAGTTAGCCAGTATGAGTTAGACATGGTAAGAGCATTGTTATAGTTAAAGTTATCAATTCAAGCAATTCTTGAATTCACACCCAGGATGGATTATGGACTTGTTTGGGGGCGGGGCTCATAATTGCAAGCTTGTTTTCACATTGAAGAAGTCCTTCCAAACTATGCCTCGATTGCTGATGTCCATACATAATTTTTGTGCACGAAGGTTTGCGAAATTGTAGGCACTCGGTTCTCGCACCTCCACGGTTGGGGCTTTGATTCCTGTCTCTCTCTGAGTACTCTGGTTTCCTCGCACAGTCCAAAGATATTCGTTGTAGGCTGACTGTCAGCTCTAAACTGTCCATAGTATGTGAATGGATATGCGATTGTGCCGTGGTGTCCCCCGCCTTGTGCCCTGAGTTCCCTGGGATAAGCTCCAGGCTCTATTGATGGATAGATGTATAGTACCAACACTCAAGCAACACCTGCAAACAAGGTGTCATTCTCATACAAGAAGGTTTTCAGCCGTGCAGGCTGGCATGGGGCATGTATTTTTCACAGTGGTCTCAGTGCAAGTATTCACACCCTAAAAGTGAACAAATTACAGTGCTCCAGTCCTATGAACTTCAGCTTTTATATATCACTAAGGGGTTTTATCTCTTCTGCTGACCATATACACCCTTTCAGCCTATAATGGCGCTTTTAACAGGACATAAAGTGACAAACTGAGCAAATCACATTACTCAGCATTCAGATCCAAGAGCGAACAGCTTCCACATCTGATGCAACCGCACCGTAGTTTAGTGGACATTAGCCCCAGACCACCATTTTCAAAAGGACCAGGTATCAGTACTCTGAACCACTGTTGGGCTCAAACACAGCTTTTACACTCCACTAAATGTACCGCACTTACAGGGCAAATTACCCCTTGTAGTGTGTAGTTAAGATTAACCATGGTCAAAAAGACATATTTCTTTTCATTGGCTTTGTCTTTGCATGTGTTACTCTATATTTTTCAGGACACGTTTATATCTATAAAGAAATTCATTCAGTTTGCTCAAAAGAAAACAGATACAAAAGAAATACCATAGACACAATCATTATCACACAATATCAATCACTACAATCATTACTGTTCACATGAATTACCTTGCAGGTACTGTGTCTGCCATTAGCTATACTAGATACCCACAAATTATCTCTGTGTTGTCTTTCCCTCGAGTGTGATGCCGTCTTCCTGAGCCCTCTGAAGCATGCCAGGTGCATTATGGTTACTGATGAGTCTCGGACAAAATCCAGGGGAATGAATCAAGAAGAGATGAGGGGGGAAATATTTCAGCATGACACACAGTGTGAGTTTATGGAGCATGACTGACATGCCAGTCATGGCTTGTGGTTTGCACCATTGTGTCTTTGCAACAACTGAAACAGGGAAAATGAGGAAGAATAATAGTGTTGCCCGTTATCTGCTCTATGAGGGATAGAAAAATGTAGGCTTCCTTTAAAATGTAGCATGAAAATGACTCACACGCCTCATTTCAGAGGCTCACATTAGGTCATGGTCCAGGGCTCGGGTCAATCCGAACCACCGAAAGTGCTAACAATAAGTGTGTCTCCAACAGTCCTGGCACAATGTAAGCACTCATATGCGGTCTGATAGTTTCCACAACAGTTAGCAATCCTAGTCTACTTAGCAAAAACACCAAAAAAAAAAAAAAACCCCACAATCCGGTTCCCTGGTCACGGAGAGAGGTCAGCTGTTCTCAGGGAAGGTAATGGCGAAATAATAATAGAATCTGAAAATGAAATTCCCCATTTTTGTCCACAGTATCTCATTAGCCAGACACGCACTAATATTTGCAGTTTTACGCTAACGGCTCTATTCCAGCTCACACTAATTAGGCATGGAGCCTAAAAATAAACGGGACACTAAAAGTGGTGGCATGAAAGTGCATGCAAATCTGCTGATGTACAGGGTAATGAAGGAGATTAAGGCAGCTCACTAATGACTAATGCACTTGGGGTTGTGCATGACAGCATACCGCTACACCAGCCAAAATTAACCAGAGCCAGCATAAACCAGTGCTGGAATGATATTCTGCATTGCCATATCACAGCTCCCGTGTCCTTGGTTCAGTCCTGAGTCTGGGTTCCTGTTAGTGCAGAGTTCGTCCATGTTCTCTCCATGTTTCAGCGGGTTCATAACAGGCTCTCCAGGGCTGTGTGGATTTTTAAATTTTTTTCCACAGTTAAAGGCTGCAAAAAGTTTCAGTCATGTTAGCCTCTTTTAGACTCCTAAATGACGTCTGTTATGGAATAGAGGAGGATGAAAGCAGAATGAACGGAAAATCCAATCTAAAAGTTGTGAGTGCTAACCATCACCCATTCCATTATCTTATTCATTCATAACATTTTCTACGAATCAGCTCCTTGTTGTAAAAATGTTCTGGTTGTTATCATTTACAATTGCTAAACCAAGCTGTTAAACTACCACCGTTAAGAAGAGCGATTGATAATGAAATTTTTTTTTTTTTTTTTAAGTGAAGTCCTATAAACCTTGTGAAAGATCCGTGGAAGAACTACTAAGAAAATGGGCTTGGTTTATTTGGGCATTTGCACAGCAGTTATATCTTCTCAAAAGCGCTTTAGATTTTTTGTTGTTGTTGTTTTTCTTTTCGTTTGTACTCCTAATGCCTAGTAAAATAGTTTGCCCGAATGGACACGTTCCTCTTGCAATGTGCACTCAGTAGAAGGATAGAAAGGGAAGGAGGGGCTGGAGCGATGGCAGGAGAAGTGGAACAGCAGGCAGTCTGGAGGAAAAGGAGAAAGAGGGGGACATTGCTTTTCTTAGAGTCCTTGGCTCGATCTGTGTGTGGTGTTATGTGTCCAGACTGCAGATCAATATCCTGAACTCTGCTGCATGACCAGCCCAAACCGGCAGTGACAGCTCCTCTTGTCCACCTGTGGATCTCATGGTTCCCAGACCTCATTTCCTCCATAAACTCATCTATTATATGTCCAGACTGCTTAGTGTTCACCACATATACATCTAGAGAAGGTTCTGTTTGGCCTGCATACAGCGCCACCAGAAACATACTATTCATACTCTTTTTCATGGTCATTCTTTTCCATTCAGAGAACACACATCATCCTGCGCTTTTTGTCATTATTAAATTCTTTAGAGGGTGAAATTGTTTAATTTTATTGTGGAGAAATGAAAAACGAATTCACTGCAGTGGGTTTAAGACCCAGACTGAACTAAATCACATTGAAAATTCTGGTTTAGTATCAGTTCAGCAAAATAATAGGGTGGGAACATGCAGATTTGGGATTATTTAATGAGGGCACAAACTATATGTTCTTTAACGGTACTTTTGGGGGATGGGACCGTGGACACTGATCAGTCTTTTCAAAAGCTGCTCTGATCGAATTTCAATGCCTTAACTGATCATAGTCTGACCGAAGACCTACTCTGGCACAGCCCACATGGCCCCATGGCCAGAGGGCCACCATTCACCACCACTCTGAACGTTGCACCACAGATCCGCAGAGCTCCAGAAGCACCAAGCAAAGCAAATACAGACACATTGCAACGCCGACACTGCTCAGAACAATGGCATCAAATTCCCTGCCACTGATGCAAAGTGATCCATGGCGAGCGAGTGAACACGCATGGAAGATCAAGACCAGGGGGAATCCTCCACTCAAGCTTAGGTCTGGAACTCTGCCACAACTGACAACCAGTGCAACAATTCAAGCAAAAACATTAAAACAGTCAAATGTAAGGCAGACGTAAGAACAAAGCTCAGACGCACACAGCAAACTCTCCAACTCTGTTTTCTAAGTATACTATTCTCATAACCTGCATGAGATTAAACAAAAATATACGGTAGATGCCAAAGTGCCAGATGGCAAGGTAAATCAATAATCGCTAAATAAACCCCAAACATGCACTTCAGTTATTAAAAAAGAAGCCTTTCAAGGTAAGACTGTATAAATTATAGCAAATGAGCCTGACCATAATCGGAATCCTGAAATCCTTCTTGATTATTACTCACATTACTAACAGTGGATGTTGGCCACCTCACATTGATACTCTAGTGAAACAGGAAGTCACGGATAAACACTTAGGAGTTCTTAAACATTGGAGGCACGGTGGCTTAGTGGTTAACATGTTTGCCTTGCACCTCTAGGGCTTGGGGTTCAATCTCCGCCTCCACCCTGTGTACCCAGAGCTTGCATGTTCTCCCAATGCTTTGGGGGCTTTCCTCCTGGAACTCCAGTTTTCTCCCCCAGTCCAAAGCCATGAATCGTAAACGGATTGATTGGAATTTCCAAATTTGTCCATCGTGTGAGCGTGTGTGTGATTGTGCCCTTCAATACATTGGCACCCCATCCAGGGTGTTCCCTGTCTTGTGCCCCACGTTCCCTGGGACAGGTTCCAGGCTCCCCTGTGACCCTGTATAGGATAAGCAGTACAGAAATTGAATGGATGGGAGTCCTAAACACTCCTAAGCACATGAACTAGTTACTGTTTGTTTATAATAATCTTAGGGGGTGCCAAAAATTATGAGACGTGGTTTTGTCTTATAAGGGTTTTTATCAATTAAACAAAATACCACAATTAAAGATGATGTTTTCAGTTTGCGATTAAGCCAATTAACCACAAACACATTCTTTCATCATTTTTACCCAATGGTGCCAATCATTTCAGGAGCAGACTATACTATACATCCTGTTGCACCTGGTCCTCGTGCTATTCTTATGGATATGGGGCATTCTTTGAAAAAGGACCTTCATTTTGTGAAATAAGGTGGCATGCTAGTGGGCCATAAAGAGTTACACTTGAAACATCCCTGTCTTAGATGCCACAGCAACATAGTGTCCAATTCCTGCACAGATGAGCGTGTTGGAAAGGATGCCACTCTTCTCTCTCAGGCTGCGATGGCTCTGATAATTGGACTCAGCCAGCAGACCAAGTTGGACAGATGAGACCCAGTTAGAGGATGGATCAATAGTGCAATCGCTTGCTCCAGGTGCACTGGAGCTTTTTGCTTGAGTCATTTCAGACCTTGGCAGTGGCCTCAAACCTCCTTTCTGTCTGCTCTCGCTGAAAGTCTATCTTATCTTTCTACCTCAATTTAAGCTTTTTCTTTAGCTTTCAGTGTCAGTTTTTTTATAGCTCACATTGTCAGGGAGACTCAAGTGAAGGTCATCTAAAATTCACAAGGAGGAAATTTAGAAGAGCCAAAATTAATCTGAGATTCTGGGAGAGCAGGAAGACTTAAACTCAGTCAGGCACAGTTCAGATGGATGGTGCAAGAGCCACAGATATTCGTTCTGTACCAGCGACACTGAATGGTCAAACGTATGTGGACACCTGGTTATCACACCCATACAGTATGTGGGCTCTATAAGCTGCTGCCATAAGGTTATAAGTGCACAATAGTCTCGAACGTCTATGTATGCTGTAGCATGACAATTTCCCTTCACTGGAACTAAGAGCCCAAGCCTGATCCAGCATGACAATGTGCTTGTGCACAAATGAGCATCATGAAGACATGGTTTGCCAAGGTTGATGTGGAGGAGCTCGGGTGACCCGAGCCCGATCTTTGAACACCTTTGGGATGAACTGGAACTCCGAATGCACACCAGGTCTTCCCACTCGAGATCAGACCCCACTAATGCTCTTGTAGCTGAATGAGCACAAATCCTCACCAAAATCTAGTGGAAAGCCTTTCCAAAAGAGTGGAGGCTGCTATAACAGCAAATGGGTTGGCCATTATTATTATTATTTTTTGTTGATATACATTCTAAAAGATTTTTGCAAAGTTGAATTACGCCAGAATTAAAGCAATAACATGAGTTACAGTAATTTTGTCATGGGTAAGGGTATTCTTAGAAACAACACCCATCACCTAAGAATACCTAAAACACCCTTACCTGTATTACAGTTTACATTATTGTTTGAAACACTTTTAAGAATTGTTAAGGGAACGCATTATACGCTAATACTGCTGACATCAAAGAAAAAGTTGACTTAGTGTGTTATGTTTAGTCATCGACAGACTGTGGAGTTCTTTTAGATGTTGTCTTAGAGGTTTTGTAATATGACTTCCTGATAATCTTCCTGGTATTATTAAATTTTTAAAGAAAAAAAAAGAAGATGGTGGGCATGGTGACTTTGAGGTTAGCATGTTTGCCTCACACCTCCAGGGTTTGGGGGTTCGAATCCCACCTCCACCCTGTTCGCATGTTCTCCCTGTGCTTCCGGGGCTTCCTCCAGATACTCCGGTTTCTTCCCTCATTCTAAAGACATGCACTGTCCACTGATTGGCGTTTACAAATTGTACGATTGTGGTCTGGGATGGGTTGGCACCCCATCCAGAGTGTTCCCTGCCACGTGCCCCGAGTTCCCTGGGATAGGCTCTAAGGGGTAAGGAAAATGGATGGATGGATAATAATAAGCCAGGTCACATGATTCACTGCTCAAATGTGTGTTTGTTTTGTTTTGATTTTCATTTTGTATTTGTGATATATTCTTTTTTATGAATGCATCATGGTAACAAGTCATAATGCATTGTAAAGCTAAGTCTTATAAACATCATGTCTACAATGCCTTATAAATGCATGATGATATGATATGAATAGGTTCACAGTTACAACAATGACGTATACCAAGTTTGTTTTTCCAGAAGCGTGTATACGTGGACGTGTGGACAGCCAATCAGATTGCACGCAATGTTTGTTCATCTGTTAATGGAAACCGAAAGGCTTCAGACTTTGACAGACTTGTCATTGTCGTCATCAAGTTGTAATTTTGGTGCAGTAATAATTAAACCTGCTCAGAGGCTGGAAGGTGCTGATTTCTTGGTAAGTGTGAGGAACATACGCTCAGAAAGAAAATGAATATTTTTACAACTTTATCTTGCATGTTAACAGTTCAGGCTCGGAAATGAGTCAGAATCCCAAGTGTGTGTAACAGATTTCCATGTGACACTTCTGCCTGTTTTACAAGGTAATGTGCCTGTAAATTGACAAGAGATAGGCATATCTTGATAGCTTTTCATCGAAACCACCGGAAGCAGAGATGCTGGTTGCTTTTCATTGCTTTACATAGCATATAGTGGTAAATATAATAGAAACTGCTATGCTGAAGGGTCTTGTACGTAATACAATGATCAATGTGAGCTGGTTAAAAGAAGAAGCTGAGGAAAGAAGGAGAGAAAGAAGTGAGGTTATGTATGGCTAAAGAAAAAAAAGGTTGACTATAAAAGAATAGCTGGAGATGGTACAGAGTGAGCAAGAAAAAGAAATAGCCAATTAGCAGGAAGCCAGCAGGTGGGCTTTTTCTCCCGCATGCTCCCTCCTTCGCTCGCTCCATCCCGGCAGGAGAAGAGTTCTGGCGCTGCCAGAGCCGCGAAGTGCGCCGCTGTTACCATGGTAACCGCCTGCACACTGCGTCTCCAGGGAGACAGAAATGTCACGGCTTGAGAAAGACAGACAGGGAGGAGAGAAGAGCAAGTAGGCAAGTGAAGGAAAAAGCAGACGAGGTGATCGATGTATTCATCCTTATCGCTTGGCAAGGCTGTCACCTTATCATAGAACTCCTGTACGATCAAATTAATCTGCCAAAATCGTCCGCCACCCACTTGTTCTCTTTCCCTTTGATCGCTTACACCCTGTTTAAAAAAAAAAAAAACGATTCGACGGGATAAGATGGAGAACTTTTACGGAACCCTTTGTGTCAGAGTAAAGCGGCCTTGCTCCATAAACTCTGACAAACGCAAAAATACGAAATCTGCCGAAACAGCAGGCCGTCTCGTTCTGCCTCCCTGAGATAGCGCATTTGTGTCAGCTAATGATGATCTGCAGGCTATCGGCTATGAATCAGACATTAGCTACCTTCATGTAGCAGTGAAAATCCATTAACCTTGATGACTTCTTAGCGCTAAACTTAGTGTGTAGTGTTGCTGCACAAGTCCCAGTGAGCATCCACGAGCAGGATGTGTCTTATATTTTCTATATGATACCACTTGCTGGTCAGAGAAAGCCCTTATATCCGCCTTTTTCAACATGTATGTTAACTGACCTTTCCGTTGGCATTCGTTAACCTTTCAATTAAACGTCCACCCTGTTGTGATGTAAAGAGCTCCTTGAAAAAAGTCAAAGGCTTAAATGAACCGATGGTGAACAAAAACAGTGGAGAGAGAGAGAGAGAGAGAGAGAGAGAGAGAGAGAGAGAGAGAGAGAGAGAGAGAGAGAGGGTCATAAGCAAAAGAGGGTGGTCTTGAACAGAGCAGGGAGATGATGAGGGTAAATGGACTATTTCTATGGCATGTAGCTGCATGCCTCAGAACAACAGCAAGAAAGAATGAGAAACAGAGAGAGAGAGAGAGAGAGAGAGAGAAAGAGAGAGAGGCACTCAGGCCATGGTTAATTGATTTCCTCTTTTGAGACGTGTCTTCATTCCTCGCCTGATTAGGCCAACCCCACACAGCTCAGCTCAGCAAATAGCCCAATTGAGTATGACCTTAGTAAACAATATAACAGACCTTTATCACACACACACACACACACACACACACACACACACACACACACACACACACAGACACACACACACTCACTCACACACACTCACTCACTCACTCACACACACTCACACACTCATACACTCACACACTCACACACACTCACACACACTCACTCACTCACACTCACACACTCACACACTCATACACTCATACACTCGCACTGAGGCACAGTTCCATGTCCCCAGTCCTGGTGAGCTTTTAGACAGTGGGAATAAAGCGGAGACACGGTAGAATGTGGGAAACGGCACGTGAACAGTAATTGGTGAAACTGTGTGCATCCACTTTTCTGGATGTAATATAAGAAAAAAGAATCTTTTCAACTTCCTCAAACCTCTTTCACATCCTCTAAACTGGTTTTTGTTTGTTTTGGGTTTTTTTTCGGGTCTCAGTTTGTCACCATAATTGCTACCATGCCCTACTTTTTTTCCCTGGGTGAAAACTTTCACACTGTCCCGCATGGTGTTCCACATGGTGCAAGAGGTTTCTAGAGAACATTCCTTTTACTTCATTCTGATAAAACAGAAATACTTTTATTAGGACCACGTGTAGCTAGAAGTAATCTTTCTGACTACACAGTAACTCTG
>JAOUWY010000054.1:35789614-35804475 GCA_025728095.1 Prietella phreatophila | reverse complement strand
TATATACACACACATGATATTATAAATAAAACACATATTATAATTAAGTATTATGTAACCATATCACAGAGAACATGCAGTCCTGAAGCCACTGTTTACAATTCTTTTCCAATCCATGATCAAAGCCGGAAAGAAATTTAAACTGTCGCAATTAAATGCGAATTTCTTTTCAAATTCACGAACACGAACAAACCCAACAGCAATATCTCGCTCGACGCCACAGAATAGTTCCTAGGTTCCATCCCCAACCGCTCCTTTCCACCCTATCCGAGTGCACTCCATAGCGTCTGAAATAATGGCCTCTGCGCCCTACGCAGTTCATTCCGCATCCACTACACCGCGGATTGCGACGCGGCCTTCTGCCTTGCTTCGCTTTGGGCGCGCACGGTATGCTGGGAATGCGCGTTCACGAGCCGAACGGTCATCTTTAAACCCCAGAAAGAAGCTTCTTCCGTTTAGCGCCACGACTCCCAGCGATAGATTCACAGTTCCCTATATGTAGGTTGATATATTTAGGCAGTTCACTCAATGAGGAGCTGAAGGACAGGCGGTATCGATTTGACGACACATTATGGACGGTGTATAAGCTGAATTGGTTGCTTGTTGGTCCTCTTGACAGCTAGAGGGGGGAGAAGGGAAAAAAAAACCAACCCCCGAACGCACCAAGTAAAGGAAGGCGTTGTTATTAGCCTGCTAGCTAAGTTAGCTATCATTAGCTCCCCGAGCTAAAAAGATTTGTCTCAATAACGCGTGTTTCTTTCATTCTCTCTCTCTCTCTCTGTCGGAGTCGACCGGGTCCCATCTTGTGCTCTTTTTTTTTTTTAATCCGGAGATGAGCGCAAGATGTCGGTTTCGGGACTGAAGGCCGAGCTGAAGTTTCTCGAGTCCATTTTCGACACGAACCACGAACGCTTCAGGATCATCGACTGGAAACCCGATGAGCTGAGCTGCCAGTTTAACGTGACCGGAGAGAAGCTGCTCATTATCCACTGCAATATCACGGTAAGCGAACGCCGTGTATTAAAGGGGAGAGAAAAAAAGTTGGGCTGCGTCCCAAATTGCTTCCGACTCCCTACCTACGCGCACTACCCCTAGTGCGCTACAGCATGTCTCGCGCTGCCTATCGAGTGCACTCCGTGTCTCACAGGAAGCCGTTTGTATCACGGCCTTTCTGCTTAGCAGACTAGAAGCTAACATGAGCCAAGACTTGATTGATCCTCGAAAGGAAAAAAACAAAACAAAATGAAGTATTGTTTAAAGCAGAAGATATCAAACGGGCCATACTAGAGATGTGAAGAAATCATTAAAGTGCAAACGATAGCTTGTCGGAGTTGTTTCAAACCGCAACGTCAATACAAAATGTAGTAAACAAATGTTGCTAACTAGGTGGCTAGCATGTCTGGAAAATTAGCATACGGGCGTCACTTCTTTCGCTGTTGGTCGAATTGTGACTTAAAGCTTACGCGGCTGCTTGGCTAACTTTCGCAAATTTGTTTGTCAGAACAGCGGGTTCGGGTCGAGTGGATTGACTGACGCTAATCACGCTATTATGGTCAGTTTCTCACCGCGCTGTTGAATTCTCCATTGTGATTGGTCAAGAGGTGTTGCGTAATGTACCAGACGGGTCACAGGATTATATGAACGCGCTCGTTCCAGTTCGTTATCGTTTCCCTAGTAACAACGTGCCCTTGACGCTTGAACGGCGGACGTGCTTCAGAATGCAGAATGCTTCTGACTGTTTACATGGACAGCAGAAATCTGATTATTGACCTTATTCGGAATAAGACGCTCAATATTCTGATTAAACTGTTTACATGGACAGCAGAAATCTGGTTATTGACCTTATTCGGAATAAGACGATTAATATTCTGATTAGGGTGTTTACACGGACAGCAGAAATCTGATTATTGACTTTATTCGGAATAAGACGCTCAATATTCGGATTAAGCTGTTTACATGGACAGCAGAAATCTGATTATTGACCTTATTTGGAATAAGACGCTTAATATTCTGATTAAGGTGTTTACATGAGTCGCTTTTTGAATATTAGTTTCATGTACCCGTTTTCTTGATGTAGAACGTAGCTCGATTACGAGCATGTGTAATTACGTCCCGCACGACGCCGTCCGACGTCCCCTCCAGAATTTCACATGACGACATACAGTTCATCTTCGTTGTGGTACCATATACAGTTTTGGGTGTTTTTATTTTTAATTATACAAAAGTTTCAAGTGCAAGTTTAAATTATTAGTCATGCTGTACGTGCTAATGGACGACTGATTGAAGCCGTGGGCTGCGTCCCAAACCGCCCGTACTTACCTACTATATAGAAGCTGAGGTGCATATGTACTTTGCCTAATATACAGTAGGTAAGTACGCGGTTTCGGACGCAGCCGTGCTCTCTTGTTTGCCGTCGAACGGTTGAGCGCTGCCGTGTGTGATCGTGTCCCGTCACACAATGCGGTGAAAACTCCCACGTGACGTTAGTAGTGTGATTAAGGTGTGTACATGTCTGTAACACACGTCGATAATGTGACTAAATCAGGAATACTCCTCACGTCCTAATTCAGTTTGTGTTTACTTCGAGTATGACTTCAATCGGATTAAGGTTATCAGAAATTGCTGTTTACATGCTAGTTTATTAATCAGAGTATCGTCTTAATCGGGTTGATATCGGAATATCGTTGTCCATGTAAACGTACTGATTGATATGATGAAGTTTTCCGTGAGGATTAGCGTTTTCGGAAAGAGTCTCTAGTTTCAGCACTAGAGGTAAAGCTGTAAAGTTTTTCACCGTGGGAAGGTGTTTGGGGCAGACGGTGTTGAGGCTTTCGGTAACGCGACTAGCTACGTTTTTGGTCTTATTAACTTTTGAGAGATTTAAAAAAATAAATAAATAAAATAAAGAGAAGACGGTGAGAGAATGACTATTTAACAGGAGTGTAAAGATACAGTCCAGTCATGATTCGATTCAACAAAACTTGAATGAAGCAATATTGTGACCGAGTATTCCTTTTTAAAAAAAAAAAAATTTGGAATCATAAACACTGCAAAACAGGTTCATCATATCTTAAAAAGAAATGAACAAATGTATACGTTTTCCAAGCTTTTGACAGTTTTCTGATCCGGGCACTTTGAAAATGATTGATTGAAACATAACGAGCGCTGTCGCAGGAATAGAGCTCCAAAGTCGGCGAAAACGGCCTAGTTCTCAGGCACTGTAGATTACAGAGGTGTCGGGATGGTGTTGTTTAAACGCTACCGAGGAGCTCTTTTTAACCGTATGACGTTGTCATGTCCTTGCATACCGTGTAATTGCAATTCGGAGCTATCATTCCATCAGTCACTTCACAAATGAGACAGGAATCTCTCAGGCTCTCCACAGAGTAATGCGGTCATGTGACCAGCGTTCTCTCAGTCTCTATATGTATGTTTTAACTGTACGAGTTATGTAGATTGGACACTCTAGTGTGTAAAGCTGCTATAACCTAAGCGATTTTGGATGTTCCACAACATTATTGGGAGGTAATCATCTTCTAGGTGGTAACTGTAACTTCACACCACCACTGATTATTTTCCTACACCAGCACACCCCAGGCAAATGTTTCTTGCCACACAGCAGTAACCGACCCGTCACACAGGTTTTGTGAATTTAAAACAAAAACAAAAAATCTTTTTAATATACTGGCAACTAAATAAATAATGCAATGCGGATGAAATCTCTTAGTAAATTTGAGTCAGTCAGTGTTATAAAAAGTTTTGTGAAATGATCAGTGTCGATATTATATCATCGTGTTACTTTAACTGGTTTACAGTGACCTGTTTATGATCAACCCCACACACACTTTGCATCTTTTTTTCCTCTGGTTCATAGACGTGGGAGATTCGGTTCTATTCAGACCTAGTCATCAAGGAAAAAATATACACTCTGCCGGTCAAACGTTCACTCGGCTGAAACGTTTCTGGTGGTCTTAAAATCCCTTTGATCTGAAGGTGTGTGATTAAATGTGTAAAAATGGTGTTGTAGACAAAAAGATAATCGTGCCAACATATTCATTTCTTATATTAAAAAACTAACATTTTATTCACTGAAAATGTGTTTTTTAAACGGATGACTCTGAGCGAAATATCCCGAAAAGCAGCCGTCCAGCGTAGGTGGGAACTCCTTTAATACTGTTTAAAAAGCATCTCGGGGAAATTCCTCAAGAAATCAGATGAGAAAACACCAAGGTTACAGTTCTGGAAATTCTAGGCGAAAATGGCATCTTCTTTTGAAGATGCTAAAATCTTAAATTATTTTGATTTATGTATTTATTTATTTATGTATTTTTTTATCACAACATAATTTAAAATCTTAAATTATTTTGATTTATGTATTTATTTATTTATGTATTTTTTATCACAACATAATTCCCATAGTTTCATTTGTGTTATTTATTATTATTCTAAAATGTGAAATAAAATATGAATCAAGAAAGAGTGTTTCTAAACTTTTGACTTTTCGTGTATATGTGCAATAAAAAAAAATGAGACACATTCCCATCTGTTATATTTTTACAGTGGACTATATTTTAACTTCAGACTTTGCTGTCAGAGGACTTGGACGTCAAATCGAGCGGTATCGTGCATTAATTGTTTGTGGAGTATGGTGTGAGTTTTTAAAAAAAATTGTGCATTACATAGACCGGATACTGAAGTATAATAAAACAAGGGTTAGGTTTTTACTTTCAATTGAATCTGTGTATACCAGAAATGAAGAATATCAATATGGTGAAGTTATTCGCATTTTGGCATTCTTTCTAGCAAGCTTAATCCGCGTTCGCATTAATTCGGATTTGGGAAGCCTGAATCGGGAATTACGTACACATACATTAGGACGCATCTAACGTTTAACCAAAGAATGCGTCCACGTTGAATGATCGAAAGTAAACACTCCTGTAAAGTTATTTAACGTGAATTGATTTACAGAGGAGCGTATGAGCAGCCATGCTGCCATGATGGTGTATACTGAAGTCGGGGTTGAGGACACCTTTCCGCGTAGGAATTCCGAGTTGAGGTGTCGTGTCGTCCCGTCGTCGCCCCCCCTCCCCGCTATCAGATTGCTGTTTCTGCTTGCTTGATGATGATGCTTTAAATTGAATGGTTGTGAAGCTGCAAGTATATTGTTCTTGATGTTTCTTGATACTTTTTTGTTTGTTTGTCGATTCTACACTAGCACTGATGATAACCTTTCAAGACCTGTATAGTAATAACAACCTCTCATCTGCAGGAGTCCTATCCTTCGACGCCTCCGTTATGGTTCGTGGACTCCGATGACCCAAGTCTGACCCAAATATTGGAACGGCTAGAGGATGTAAGAAAAGGCAATACACTGGTAAGAGTCCATGTTTTAAAGGTACAGTACAGTGAGATGCTTTTTCTTTTGCCTTTCTGGCTTCCGAGCACAGGGTCAGGCGAGAGACGCCGTTCCAAGAGCAAAGAGGGTTAAGGGTTCGGTCAAGGGCCCGACAGCGGCGGCTTGGTGGTGCTGGGATTACTTGGACACTTGACTCAAACCGATTCTCCTTCTGACTGAGACTCTCGCTGTTTCCTTCAAACTTTCGGCTCATGGTGGCGTAATGAAGTTTTTCAGGATTTTTCTCACTGCGTGAGTGCTGCGCGAAGCTGACAGTGGTGTGATGGAAATCAATATTTGCACAGATATTTTTGTCTTTTTTAGCCTACTCTCAGGCTTTAATAGCACAGAAGGAATATTTTCCAACACCCCAGACCCGATGTTTAAAATAGTAATGTGTGCCGCAGAGCGTTGTTACTTGTCAGTTAAAAGAGTGTAACACAGGTTTGTGTTGTCCTCCATGTGGTCTTAAAACCTTTGCTCTTAATGAATGAGTGATTCATGAGTTTGCAATGTATTTACTTTCTCAGAACCATGAACTGTACAGTCAGCATTTATAGTTAAAAACAGTAGTTTGGAAAAACCGTTTGTGTCCAACAAGAGCTCCTGAGTTTGTATACATTTTCATATAACAAGTCTTGACAACCCTGGGGGGAAAAGTAATGGTACCCTATTAAACACCCCCCCCCTCCCCCCCACCCGGAAGAGTCGGTGTGCGTCTGTTGCAGCCGACACGCCGCGTTAACTGGAAGATTCCATCCATGTCGTGGATGCCATTTTGAGCTATTTGCCATTTTATTGAGGTTTGCGGGTGTCACTAAATGTAAATCGGTTGTGCTGCGAACTAACTACTCACCCGAGTACAAAGAAACTCGGCAAAATTTTGTAAACCCGCCACGAATTTGTAGCTAGGAAGAGCATTTCCGCACGACCTTGCTCAGATATCGAAAAATGCGTCCCAGTGCGAGTAAACTTACAAAGTCGAGGAGAGAAATTACGTGTTCTGCTTTCCTGTCCGATGCCTGTGCTGTAAGTTGAGACACTGGCTATAAAAGTGGGTATTTATTTATTTATATTAGATTTTTTTAATAGTCTGTGGTTTCCTGATTAACTTGTGACGAACCACATCACAACCTGACAGCGTGACTCACCGCAGATTTGCTAACTTTTTCGGTATCGCATTTCCTGAGGCTACACTCTGAACACAAGGTACGAAGGCAAGCTGTGAGAAATAGCGTGGGAAATAAACAAGACTAGAAGATTACAGCAGTCTGAAGCTCTGCTGTTGGGGGCAAACGTCACTGCAATCAGACTCTTTTGTTACACAAAAAAAAAAATCATTTTTATTTTGTGTGCGGGATAAAAAAAAGCATTTTCTTGGGTTAACTCAGTTTTACTCCGCGTCTCAGCCGGTCTGTGTTTGCCTGGTTTGCGAGCTGGTACTCAGTGGGTCCTGGGGAGGTTCTGCCAGCTGTGATGGCGAGACCCGAGCTCCTTTTTCCTGCTAAGAATAATTTGTCCATGTGCTCAGAAAATGAACATTTAGCTGTGTTAAGGATGTAATGATTTTTCCCAACTTTCATTTTCCAAAGACAGCTTGTGTTTTAGTAAATAAGGCATGACGACGACTTTTTTTTTCTTCCACTAACGATCACTGTGAAATGTGTTTTTCTCTCTTTCTTTTTTTTTTGGTCTGTCAGCTCCTGCAGCAGCTGAAGAGGCTGATTTGTGACCTGTGTAGGCTGTATAATCTACCTCAGCATCCCGATGTAGAGATGCTGGATCAGCCTCTCCCTGCTGGCCCTGTCGACCAGGAAAAAAAGGTAATAAAGCAAGGCCTGAATAAAAATCTGACAGATTAAAGTAGTTCTGGTTCGTCTTTGGTAATTGCATCCTTTTTTTTTTTTCTTTTTTTGCTTATGCAGCATGGTACTACAGATGAAGTAACTTCAGAGGAAGAAGAGGAGGAAGACATGGGAGAGGTGCAATTCTTTTTTTTTTCTCTCTCTCTCTCTCTTCCTTTTTTTTCTTTCTTCTCAAAATATAATTTAAAGGTGCATTAGTTGATTTCTTTTTTTTTTTATTCCTTACTTGTACAAATAACATTAAGGATGGATTGAACATGATAAAGTGGATGAGAAAACCCATTTGGAAAACTGACTTCCAGTCCAGAAGGCTCGTTTGTGTTCGCGTATGCCGCCACGCTACGGCCCACTTTAAATCGTGTGGGCGGAGCTTCGTGAACATGGGAGAGAATCGTTCAAACGTCAAACTCGCCTAACCGTTAGAGACGTCCCAGTTCGCCTACTTCAACTATACGCAAAAAGTATGTTCTCTTTTTGTGAAGGAAGAAGTACGCACTTTTGCGTGTCTAGCAAGAGCATAGGGAACATACTAACACGTAACAGTAGAGAACGTTGTTGTGCGTAGTTGCGCGTCACCGTAAACAAACTCCTCGGTGCTTTTCTTTGTTTATTATTCCTTCTATAATATGTACTATATCGTTAATAGATCATTCCCTTGATTTTATTTATTTTTCCTCATTTCATTCATGCCTCTCTAAAACGTGTGCAGGTCGAGTTCAGCAAAGCAGACCGTTACAAAAGTCTTCCTCTTTCTCACGAGGAGCTGTGGGGAAATATTAGCGGGAAAAAGTGTCCGTGGATCCATAGTTAGGAAATCTACCGGAACTTTCTCAATTGATCGTACTACCGTTTTGGGGGACGCTAATTATAATCTCGGATACCGTATAGGAAAGACAGTAGGCGAATTGGGACGCAGCATTAGTGAAGCGAAATGAGGAAACTGAAGGGGTTCTGAACGCTTGAGCTTTTATTCATAACTTGCATTATTTAGCTTGCTAGCATGGGTTTACTGTTGATGCAGCATCAAATGCTCCTGCTACACCACAGCGATTGTTGAGTTCTCGAATACGATCGGTCAGCACTTTGTAGCAGCCAGTATGTTTTCTGCAACAGGAGAGTCTTCAGGACCGGTTTCTCGGAAACACGACAAGCTGCATATTTATTTATTTGTTTATTAATTCATTCATTTACTTGGTCTTAATTTCACGATGAGGGAAAAAACAATAGGGGCTGGTCAGGGAACTGCTGCTGTAACAGGAACTAACTTGTTTTATAGATGTTCCACAATATTAAATGTATGGGTGGAGATAGGGGCAGGCTCAGTGAGTAAAAAGAAGAATAATATTTAAAATCTTATTCAGATTCCCCCCATTTAACCGTTAGAGCCCCTCCCCACTATAAATGGATTTTTAAAAAGTAATAAAAATTGCCTGTCATTCTTTAAGTACTAAAAAAATTCTGCTCTTGTATAAGAGGTGTAAAAATGTGCTGTTGTAGGAATATAATCAACTTTGATTTCGTATCAACCGCATCACACGTTTTCCTATAAGACGTGTCCCAAAGTGTTTTATCAAACTCCGTGGATCCAGACCTGTGGAGCTTGAACTTACTGATCTCCAAATCATTTTTACAGAAAGGATTAAAAAAAAAACAAAAAAAAACAGCATTTTTGATTTCATCATTGAAGGTGTTTGTGTGTGGTGTTGTTGTTGTTCAGTAACGGTTCCTGATAACTGAGCCCTAATTTGTTGCGTGTGTGGGTTCGTTCTGGTGTGCGTCTCGTCGTCAGGACATAGAGGAGCTCGATCACTACGAGATGAAAGAGGTTGAGCCGGTAGACGGGAAGAAGTCCGAGGACGACGGCATCGAGAAAGAGAACCTGGCTATCCTCGAGAAGATCCGCAAGAACCAGAGGCAGGACCACTTGAACGTAAGTGCTCATTCGGTAAGGTGACCTTTCTTCTGCTTTTTTTTGCGGGTTCAAAGGGGATAACACTGTGGCGTGTTTTTTGGGTTTTTTTGTGATGCGTCATGGGAAATACGACACCTGATTCTGAGCCTGCGTGTGTCATGTCGTGTAACTAGTTTAACGTTAAACATGAAGGGATGTTCACAGATGATTGAAATAGCAGGCGTTACAAACATCTAAAGTGGACGTTCTTTAATTGTAAAAGTGTCCATGCTGGTATTCTTCCTCATCACGATTCGTTTTGTAACAGTATTGAATGGTTTCCTTATTTAACTATGCAGACTTTTTTTTTTTTTTTTTTTTTTTGCAGGCAGTGCCAAATTTTCAGTGAAACTTGAACTCGTGTGTTTTTAAGGCCACAAAACTGAGCAGATCATTTATATTTAAGCTGCATGTTGTCTTGCTGAAACGTTTCTCTGAGATTATTTCCATGGATCAGGCCATGCAGAATTAGCGTGCGGGCTGCTCCTGCGCTTTCGGAGCGCTGCTTAGTGACCAAGACAGGTAGTCGACCAAGCAAGCTAATAAAATCCAGGCCTTTGTTTTGTTTGTTTTTTTTAATTAAAGTTTTTAAAATGTATTTATTTTAAATACATTTAACCAGATGGATCACAACAGACTCCACTAACAAAATGTTCGTGTGAGCCATTCCTGTAATTTAGGTCAGGCGGTAGTAATCGAGGCTCACGCATGTGATGTGTCAGCAGCTGTGACAACGTATTTAGGAAGTAACCGCAAAGAAGCCACTTAAAAAGGAAGCACGTATTTAAAGAATGAAATGAAATTTAAAAAAGAAGATAAGTGAAATTTTATATTCTCGATCAGAACCGTGGGAGTTAAAATTAGCCCAAGTTCCAATATCAGTTATATCAGTTACTCTGCTGAAATTTTGGGTTTAGAACAAACATGAGTTAAGGACGATAAGTGCAAACCTATTTTGTATATTTTTGTGAAAAGGAAAGGGGGGGGGGGGACCACACGCATAAACCTATTGCGTTGCATATTTTACCAAGTAAAATTAAGGGCGCAGGAAAAGTAATAAATAGTAAATAAGGACTCTCACACGGCGTGCAAGGCAAACCGTCTACCTGCCAAGATGCCAACGTTTACGGGTTAGCCATGGCATTTTCCACTTCCCGCTAGAGCGATCCACGAGGCACCTGAAAACGGCGCTTTTCTTCCTACTCGAATCAAATTTGCCACGTAGAAATGCCAGTTCAGTAAAGCTGAAAGTACGTGGCACGTCTCAGTCAGCTCCCTAGGTGGTGTACACGAGTTAGGGCACTGGTAAGAACCCTGGCTCACTGCCAACCTGGGCACTGATGACTCCATTTCCAGCAATACGACTAGGTACTGGTGTTGTAAAACGTAACCGCTGAGGATCGTTTCGACAACCAACAGAACCGATAGCTTTGAAGTTATACCTCATGTAAATCTGTTAGCGTAATCACGTTTGTCATGGTACGTCCAGCAGGATCGAAGGCTAGCTAGTGGATTTTAAAAAATCGTTAAACACTTAAAAGCCGTTAGACTCTCACAAACCGTATATAGAACGGTGAATAAAGATCAAAATCTCTAACTTAAGTAGTCAGTAATAACCAGCTACTCAGATTCGTAGACGAAGTTGGCTGAGAGTTCTTCGTCCGCCATTTTATTTATTTATTTTTTTTTTGAGCTGAGAGGCTTTAGAAAGCATGATGTCGTTTCCAGTAAGGGAACATAGCGAGCATTGACGCTCCCTGGTTAGTGCAGTGCACTGGGATGGATTTATTTATTTATTTATTTATTTATTTTTAGGGAGCGAACATTCCAGTGCACCGGAAGGATTTTGCTTTAAAATGGCCGACTCCCTGATCAGTGCCCTGAACGCTGAACTAGGGAGCCGATTGAGACGCACCCCTTGATTATCTGAGTGCACTTGAAAGTGAGGTCATGACACTCCTCGCTAACGGTAACTCACGTTCGCGTGCTATATGTAGTTGTGGGGCGGAGCTTAGTGTATATGGGTGGAGATGGGGGAAGACTCAGTGAGTAAATTATTCAAATCCATCCAATTAACCATTAGAGAACCCCCCCCCCATACATACACACACACACACATCTTACCTAATGCCCTTTTAATATCCGTAATGTTAAAGGAAGACCATGTATGTAATAATCTAATAATACTTGTTTAATGTTTGCAGCAAATTCTGGCTTGTTCAGTAGAATTGATCAAGCTAATGTGCAGCATTAACCTTACCTGCAGCAGGTTTGTCCAGAAGTGCCGAGTTAGCTTCATAATCCTGTTATAAATCCTGTTGTGTCGCGAGCCGAGCTGTGGCTCTAACGCCGCGATCTACTTGCCTGTGTCTTGTGTCGCAGGGAGCGGTGTCGGGCTCCGTCCAAGCCTCAGATCGCCTAATGAAGGAACTTCGTGAGATTTACCGATCTCAAAGTTACAAATCAGGCAAGTCCTTTTAATGATAGAAATGTGTGAGTGAGTTCTAACGAGTGAAGAGTTACAGCTTCATGTCCTGTTGCAGGTATCTACTCAGTGGAGCTTGTTAACGATAGCCTATACGAGTGGCACGTCAAGCTAAGAACGTAAGATCCTTTTTATTTATTTATTTGTTTGTTTGTTTGTTTATTGCGTGTCTTAGTGTGATCAATACATGGTATGAGAACGAAGCAGCTCATCGTTGTTGTGGTGTGTTGTTTTTTTTTTTTAATTCTTTTTAATCCGAGCAGAGTTGATCCAGACAGCCCTCTGCACAGTGACCTTCAAGTGCTGAAAGAAAAGGAGGGCATGGATTACATCCTTCTCAATTTCTCATACAAAGTGAGTTGTTGTTTTTTTTTTTGACTCCGCACACAGTATGCTATCGGTTCTAAATGTGCGGAGAGAAGAAAGCGCTAAGAAAAAACGGAACATGACGAAACTGCAATGATTTCAACCCACTCACCATCTGATTCATTTCTCGGCTCTTTCTCTATTCGTCGTGGAACCAGTTATTATTCACTACTCTCAAGTCATTGAACACCAAAACAAATTTATATTTATATATATATATGAATGACAATGAATGACTTCATTATTCATTGTATTTAAATTAAGTTTTTTAGAACATTTGAAGGTTTTCAATTCGTTATTTTTTCTCTATTTATTGATTTGTTTTATTCCATAGCACTGTTGAATTGTCGCTTCTGATTGGTCAGGAGCTGTTGATGTAATTTTCTCTGAACATAGTCTAATAATAAATGGATAAAATAAGTAGTTATACGACAAACAAAAAAATGCGTCTACTTGATATGATGAAGAATTCTGTAAGGAGAAAAGGAGTTTCTGTCGAATTTTTGGAAGGAGTCTCCAGTGTCAGCCAGTGTTCTGTAACAGTCAGTGAATTTCACACCACGGGTATGTTCGGGACTGAGGTGCTCGGGTTCGTTGACATCCTAAAGTATAGCATGCCTCGTTGGTTTACCGCTTTTATTTTATTTGACCAAATAGTTTAGTCCTTTATCTGGTTTTGCGTCTTTATTGATTACTGAATCGTCAATTTGTCAAATCCCAGTTAACGCTAGTTGCGTTGAGCCTGCTCTTTCTGACCTTTAGATACAAAATGTGGCCGTTAGTTATGATTTGTTGTTGTTTTGTCTCTTTTTATTTTTAAATTAAAATATCACAGTTCATAATAAAAAAAAAATTTAAAAAGTAGGGCTCACGATTATTTTGCTCAATGTTGAGGTCATGATTGTTAAACACGATTACTTGTTGATTTTGGAAACATCATGCATTTATTGAACTTTAAAAATAAATAAAAACTTTTTGTTGTATTTCTAATAGTGTAATATTAGTCTAATATTTCCTTGAAAATAATTCAACTGAAAGTAGAACAAAATTAATTAAATGTTGATTCCTTGAAACTATATAGTTTCCTATATTTGAAGTGGTTTTATCTTTTATCTCTCTCTCTGTCCTCTTGGCTCGAGCTGAAATAAAAATGCCCCAGCCTGGCGGGGAGCGATAGCACGCCGGTGTAGAGAAAAACGGCGCACGGTTTTTAAAAAGACCATACGAGAACATTTGCGAAACGAAATGCGGCGTGGTAATCGTTTTATCTCGATTATTTCGTTTTCATGATCGTCAGAGGCCATAATTGAAATCGAAGATCCGGTTAATCGCACATGCCCTAGTTCAAAGTGATGGGAACCAAACCAAGTATATGTATTCCGCTCTTTTTCGCAGGACAACTTTCCCTTTGATCCGCCGTTTGTACGAGTCGTTTCTCCTGTGCTGTCTGGAGGGTGAGTAACCTCAATTGTCTTTCACTTGCATAAACTTTAACTTGTGTTGGGACGGGCGTTGCTTGAGGTTGTGTACAGTCAAGAAAAGGTGTGGTGTTCCTGTCTTATGTAAGCCTATGAGGTTGACGTTTAAAGCACAAAGTGGCGTGTTCAAAAATAATCCCGTGCCATGTCTAATATGTGGTAACTGTGTAATATGTACATTTTAGAAACTGTTTGTTCAACCAGGTCTCAGTTTTGTGACCGCACATCCTGAATGATTTTGTTTTGGTGTTTGGTTTAGTTATGTCCTTGGAGGAGGGGCCCTGTGCATGGAACTACTCACCAAGCAGGTGTGTCATACCGTCAGATTCCGTTGTAATTTGTCATCGTTACACAAACACACAAGGGGGAAAAAAAACAAAAACCCCAATGCATTTCCTTTACCTGGCCTGAGTTTGTGTACGTTATCATACTGCATTCCTCACAGGCCTGTTCGTTCACCTTCATAAAGACTAGATTTACTTAACGATACCAGCGCTTTGTTTACGTCATCTGATGATGTCGCCATTTCTGCTGAGAACTGATTGTTTGTTGTATGTCTACAGGGCTGGAGCAGTGCCTATTCCATCGAGTCCGTCATCATGCAGATTAACGCCACTTTAGTCAAAGGAAAAGCCAGAGTGCAGTTTGGAGCCAATAAGGTAGAAGCTATATATCCTCAACACACATTTTCATGGCTACAGATACTGTTTTAGCTGCTAATGTGACTAAGCTAAAGTAACTTTAACTAATGTTAATTATTTACATGACACTGAATGGGTCTCCAAGTCATGGCATTAGGGATTTCAGTATAGGATCTCTCATTGAGCCACCAGAGGTTCCTCTATGTAAGAGCAAGAAGCACCAAAAGTGAAACCCGTCTATTCCTTATCAGCGATTCCAAAAACAGCCCTGTTGCTATCTCAGGCTTTCCAGCTCGAACATGGTAACATGTTAATCATTTTTAAAAAATGAACTGCGTACATTTTTATAAGGGTCTTGTTCAAATTCTGTCCTCAGATTAGCTGTTGAATAATGTTAGAAATTAACCAAGACGTAATTGTTATTGTAGTAACTGTTAATTCGCAGGGCATATGTACTGTCCAGGTTATTTTACCAAATACAGGTGTAGAATTATTTATACAGCAATGTTTTCAGCATAGAGTAGATGTTTACGTGTGGTTCTTTGGAAGGAGTCTCCAGTGTCGGTGCTTTGTAACAGTCCGGGGTAAAGCTGTGTTTTCCAACATGAGAGGCGAGGTGTCAGGTATGATGCACACCTTTTAGATTTTTGATATTTAGTAAAATAAACTATTAAATCATA
>JAOUWY010000054.1:35739558-35752402 GCA_025728095.1 Prietella phreatophila | reverse complement strand
AGAGAGAGAGATATAGAGAGAGATAGAGAGAGAGAGAGAGAGAGAGAGAGAGAGAGAGAGAGAGAGAGAGATTTGAGGCCTAATGCAAAACTTCACTATTCAGATCTCACATGATCCGTTTTTATATGTTGTAGGTTTTAAAGCCTTTCGACTCGTAACCACTACGAAGGGATTCAAACTCCATAACATATGCGAAAAACAGTATCTAACTATCTGATACACATCTAGCAATCCTTGCATGAAATCTTCATATTTCATTCACCTGATCCAGCAATTGGGCATGTAATGCCACAAGGCTATTCAGCTAGAGGGAAGTTGCAGTTAAATTGAGCAGGCAGAGTGAAATCACCTATCATCCACATGTGTCGTGAGATAAATAGTCAAGCCAGTGTGCATGGGTTAATGAGGCTGCCCCTTCGAGCGGGTCGGGTGGTCTCGTCTCGGTGGCGTGCTGCCAGTTGGTACGAGGCCCAGCTGCATCTCCGATCGCGGAGACTTCGCCTCCATCATCCATCATCTTCAACGTCTAATCATCCTTCCGACAGCGGCTCTTCCATGGAGTTGGCAGGATACGCTCCCGTGCCTTGACAAGCCAGCGAGGAAATTACTTATTTATCATCCACAGGCTGTTGATTGTTGAAGAGTTGAAGAACTCTATTTGTCTGTCTGAACAATATAGAAGTCCCCTATTTCTGTGGTCCGTTGTCATGGTAATTTCTCCTCTCAGCAGAGCTGTTGAGGGTGATTTTATTGTGTCTTGATTGGAGATGATGTTGGAGAGGCATGTGGGGAGATTGTCCTGATATCTTCAGTGCATTCATATGAGATTTCACTACATTTGTCTCGAAATTTTTCTACTCAAGTAATAAGACCGATAGGAAGAAGTGGGGAAAAGGTTGTCTTTTTTTGATGACTTTCAATATTTACTCATTGTATGCTCAAATATGAAGCTTAAGTTGTGTCCCTGCTTGCGTAAACGTTAACTGTAAGTCCGCGTGTTCAGTGGTCAGGCGTGCAACGTGACAGTTGTTCATTTTCTCACTCAGTATTAGTGTCTTGGAAATGGTAGCTCATCTCCTTTCTACCAAAACCAGAATCGTTTAGTCAAGACATGTCTGGTGTCTGACGTTTGCCTCATTAGGGCACTGGACCTAAGTGTCAAATGTGACAAGTAAAGTTTCCTTCCAAATCTTACATAAACAGGATGGATTCTGTCACTTGCATTGCTCCCTCACACTTCCAGGGCTCCTGGTTCGACCCTGAGCTTGGTGTTTTGCATGTTCTCCCCATGTTCTCTCCAGTTTCTCCCACCTCCCAAAAACATGCTGGTGACTTTATAAAAGAAACCAGAATGGTTCACATGCTTAAATGACTTAAACTTGAATGACTCAGAGATGAGGCAAAGCTCCTTTGACGTGTATGTAACAATCCGCGAGTACGTTCACTGCCAAAGGCACATAAATTCAGGAAGTTTGGCTCAGTCCTACCGCTCAACGTTAATACCCTGGAGATGAGGATGTTGAGAGGAATGCTGGATGTGCTCTCAGCTATCATTAGTAACTCCTGCCATCCAGTTCATTCCCAGTAGAGCATACTCAGCAGCAGGCTGTACCTGTTTCAATGCACCAGGGAGTACATTCAAAGGCTTCTCTTTTCTATGTCTATCAGACTGTTTACCACAGCCTTGAGTCTCAGCCTGTCCATCCTTTCTGCCATTTGGATTACAAATCTAATCTATAGTCACAATTGCTCTCAGAAATTAAGGGAGTTTGCTGCATTTATAACAGAAAAAGCTACCTTGTAGAACTGTATACATGGAATTACCGAAGTTTCATACCTACTTGTGCATCTATCCAGGGGTTCAGTCGATAGTGTTGCTGTCTCATGTTTGCATGTTCTCCTTGTGTCCGTGTGGGTTTCCTCAGGGTTTTCCGGTTTCCTTCCACCACCCAAAACATGTCGGAAGGTGTATTGGCTACTCCTGTGTGAAGGAGATACTCTAAACAGTCACTTGGAAAAAAATAATAAATATCAGCCTTAATAAATAGGAATCAATATGTAATTAAAAGTCAAACAAGGTATTGATGTTGCCTAAAGATTCCTGCAAGAACCAATCAGACAATGCATTAAAACACACGCACAAAAAAAAAGCCCACCCAATTAATATTACTTGACTTTAGACAAAATGTTCTCTGCTACAGAGATTGGATCTTATGCTACTTTATGGCTCGTTTCTATTTCACATGCAGGGGGAATTACTGATAAATAACCTGTGAAATTGGGAAATGGTACGATGAAAAATGTGAAAAAGGAGCATTAATTATCTTGTACGATATGGTTGCCAAGTGAATTTTTAGAGGTGAGTGCAGTGTGATTTAAATGAAAAGTATATATAAAAATAAATGTTTTCTTAGAATTTATGACTGGTGAGGATTAGTCAGGAAGTGTCATACCTATTTAAAATTCTGAAGAAAAATACTTCAATAATAACAACTTAGTAATTCGAAGAAATAAAATGTGCATGCAGTACAGCCTCGTCACAACACTGGAACAAACTCCCAAGAGGACTTGGCACTGCCAGGCACTTTGGGCAGAGCCTGTGTCTGATAGCTACTGCAACTCATGCAGACGAGAGTGACAGCCAAATGTATTATTACCCCGAGGAAGAGGCCGAATGCCTCAGACAGAAACCCTGAATCACAGAGCTTATCCCTAGCATTAGCACACCATGGTGGTTAAGCTGATTTTCATATGAATTAAGCTTTACCAAAACACACAGATAAACAAACCAGCATGCAATGATGTTTCTAGACTTTTCTACTTTAGCAAAGCCCAAACACATCATATCCACACTATGATACACTATTGCTATACTATGACACACTACGGCTATACTATGACACACTACGGCTATACTATGACACACTACGGCTATACTATGACACACTATGGCTATACTATGATACACTATGGCTATACTATGACACACAATGGCTATACTATGACACACAATGGCTATACTATGACACACTACGGCTATACTATGACACACTACGGCTATACTATGACACACTATATTTTTAACTTTGATACACTATACTATGAAGCACTATAGCTGTCATATGATACACTACAGTTTTATTATGATGCAATACGGCGATATTATGATTCCCTATAGTTCTACTATCACACTGTATGGTTTTACAATGGTGTGTTTACTAAGATAAAAGAATGATACTGTATGCTGTGGGTATTGTCTACCTTGCAGAATAAATTGTACTCTTATGAAACATTTCTGTCAGAAACATGATAAGTGTGCTAAAGGTTCATTGCAGAGCCATGAGCAAATAGAGAAGGTCGGACTACTCACTGTACTGAAAGATCTCCATGAACGGTTCTGGTTCGTCCCATGTTCGTTATGTTGAGTTGCGGGTAGAGCAACCACAGCTGGAGAACTACACTATCATTCTATTATGATACAATATGGTTTATTAAGATACACTGTGGTTTTATTACAATACTCCACAGTCATGCTAAGATAGGATTATTGATATACTATTGATACGATATCATATACTGCACCTTGCCCAATAAACAGAACTCTTATCAAACAGTTCTGCAGCTCACATACGGACAAGAAATGCACTAAAGTTTCACTGCAGAGCTGCAAGCCAAAAGAGAAAGCAGTCAGAATAGTTACATTCGTCAAAGACCTCCACGAAGGCTTCTGATTCGTTTTGCTTTGTAATACTGTTGGGGTCCTCCAACTCACTTTATGGTAATAATTACAGTAAGCTGTAAGTTTTGTTCTGTGGGACTTGTGGCAGTGCAGAGTGGTTTCACTTGATCTGAAAGGGATTTATTGCATGTTGACTTTGTTGAAAGATCTCAGCGAGCATGCACACATGCACAAGAATGTATTCAACACATACTAAATGGAATACTAAGTGAAATACTCAAAAAATGACCCACTTTATTTCCTCTGCACTGTGTGTTATTGCCAGATTAGATTGTCAGAGAGGAGCATTTAAGGCAAATAGATCCTTGGAAATAAAGAGTGTGCCCTTTTTGTGGTCTCTTTGGCACTGTGATCAATATTGATCTAAGTGCAGTTCACCTAGATAATTACCCTTCAGAATAATGAAACGCTGTATTAGCAAGAAAGAAAAGCCTGACAATCCAACTCTGTGATCATTGCCTAGAAAGAAAATGAAGTATTGATGCTAATCATGGCTAAACGACATGTTAGTCATTGCTATATGACACGCTCATATTTAAACTTTAATATCCCGTAACGGGGTTTGAATGTTGCATGTTTCATCTTGAGGGCAAATAAGCAAAGCGCTCAAAAAGCATGTTGATATTAAATGGCACACTTATATAGTGCTTTACACTGTGTCTCATTCACCCATTCACACACCAATGGTAGCAGAGCTGCCATGCAAGGTGCTAGGTTGCCATTGGGAGCAACTTGGGGTTCAGTGTCTTGCCCAAGGACACTTCAGCATGTGGAGTCACCCGGGCAGGGAATTGAACCGCCAACCCTACGATCAGTGGACAACCCACTCTACCACTCGTGCCACAATGTTATGATGTTAGCATTTTGAAGAGATATCTGGAAATACCATCTAATACCATCAAATCTAATCTGTGGTCAAGGAGCTGAGAGGATCGGAGCCATTATCATGATGTTGGAAAACGAGTTTTTGGAATTGGAAATCGTATTACAACAGCGCCCAACGTGTCACCTGAACCGGACAAATGTGTGAAGCTCACATGACAACGTTAGAGGGAGAGAGAGGTGGAAGATGGGCTCTAGGCCCTCATTTGTCAATGGCTATTGAGTGTGTCAGGCTGTGTGTGGAGGCTAAGCCATGGAGCATGCTGTAGTCATCTATCTAAATCAAAAGACACACACATATACACCAGTTACAGGGCTGGAGGACCTTCGAAACTACACCAACATATTATGGATGAAAAAGAATACAAGACAGGAGACATTTTAAGAATACTCTGTTATTTTAAAATAAATGTGGGTATATATTAAAAAAACAAACAAAAAAAAACAGGATTACGATGTAGAACATAAACCTGATCATTGCAATACACAAGTTAGGCAATGTACTCTGTGCAATGATTTCATATTCCTTTATTACAAAGTCCTCTTGACCTTTTGGCTAGAATACCCAAGCCAAAGATGTGAGACTGAGAAGAATAATACTCTCCATTCTATAATGACATACTGTCAGATGTGTAAAGATGACATGATGGAGTGAAACCTACACAACACCATCTCAAACAGGAGAGAGACTGAGAAATGGAGATCTACTGAGAGAGAGAGAGAGAGAGAGAGAGATAAAGACAGATAGAGAGGAAGAAAGAGACAGAGATTCAGACACATTGACATGATAAAGTGAATCATAGTGAGTGATTGCTGTAAAACCCTCGCTTGCTTTTCTCCAGCAGCTGAAGAAGATAGAGAGTTGGATATAATTATATTTCAGGTCATGTCAGAAGTACTGCTTCCAGCATTTGCCTTGTCATGCAAAGTGAGAATGTTTAAACATATTTGTACCACAAATTCTGATTGACCGGAAGGTGTTCGTTTAATTCTGTAACAGCAGCTTCACATAAGCGTGGTGAAAAATTTTGCAGGTGTTGATATGATGGTAAATGATAAATGTTCACTTATATAGTGCTTTTATCCAAAGTGCTTTACACTGTGTCTCATTCACCCATTCACACACCAATGGTAGCAGAGCTGCCATGCAAGGCACTAACTTGCCATCGGGAGCAACTTGAGGTTCAGTGTCTTGTCCAAGGACACTTCAGCATGTGGAGTCACCTGCCACTGGAATTGAACCACCAACCCTATGATTAGTGGACAACCTGCTCTACCAACTGCACCACAGCTGCCTCTTTATATACATATGATGATGTATATAACGATAAGGTTCTGGTGCGGTGTATGAATTAGTGTTCATAGCTGATAGCTCATATGCTGTAAGTGACATGAAGAACTTGTTTCATTGAGGTTCCACAACATTAAACTTATAAAGGGATAAAGTGGGCTATGGTGGTTTAGTGGTTAGCACGTTTGCCTCTCAGTTCTGATTTTAGGGGTCAAATCCCACTTCTGCCTGATGTGTGCAGAGCATGAATGTTCTCCCCTTGCTTTAAGGGTTTCCTCTGGTTTCTTCCCCCAGTTCAAAGACATATGTTGTAGGCTGATTGGCATTTCCAAATGTCTGTAGTGTGCGATTGTGCCTTGTGATGTGTTGGCACCCCGTCCCCGAGTTCCCTGAGCTCCTCATGACCCTGTGCAGGATAAGCAACATGGAAAATGGATGGATAAAAGGATAAAACATATGATGTGTTTAATGAGCTATAAGAGGAATAAAACACTTTGAGATGTTCTATAGGGAAACAATTAATCAAAAGGAATTCTTTCATTTCCTGGGTCCAATTCAATTTCCCCCTTTATCAAAAGAAGGACATATATTGCTTTCTCACCCTGCACATCTGGCGTTAGGTGGTATTTACCCTCAGCCATGTAGAGAAAGTGGGCCAGCCCAGCAAGAAGCCCTTCCTGTAGCTTCCCCATTTGGGTTCATCGTGTCAAAAAAATAAATAACAATCATTTCATAGAGTACTGCATCTGGGCTGCAAGATAAATGAGACGGGAAGCCCCAGTAGATAAACAGGAAAAATGAGAGGGAAATAACTGTGTCTCCACAGGGTGGAGTTTGTGGAAATAATTTAGCTTGTGAAATTACATCTGACAGGAATAATCGCTGAAGGGTTTAAATTTCTAGGTTTCAGGAGGTTCATGCCTATTTGCTATACTGTAGGTCATATGTAATCACGTCTATCGGATATTGTCCCATCACTCATTCGATGATGGAAAAAAAACCACATTATAAAATACATACAGCATCATTTTAGTGTTACAGAGGCATGAGGCAAATAAACACAAGAGCAACCTTTCACTGTAGCTCTTCAATGTGGACCCATATAAAATAAATACAATTTTCAGAGTTGGTTATAAATTAATATTGAAAAGTCTAATTGACTATATATTGCTCCCATGCGGCCTGTTATAATGACATCTTGGGTCATTTTATCAGACAGCAAGCAGACAATTAATGCCAAATCATGAGATAAAAATGCAAATGTACTGGTCTGAGGTGTAGTATAATAGTTGATTATAGAAGCAGTGATTGGAGGGTGTATATTCCTAAATATGTCAGATTTATGGACAATAAGACAGGTGGAAGGAGAAGAGAGAAAAAGTGTGAGTCGGAGGTTAGCATTAGTTAACATTTTTCTAAGCTGATGTAAAAAAAGAGACAGAGAGTCTCGAGGACGATTCATGGCGGACGTGTTTCTTTAACCATGGACCTTTCAGATCCACTTCTAGGTTGCAATCCACACTGATGCTGGAAAAAGTATGTGAGCATACGTGTCCTGCTGCATTTTTCACACAATTTAAAAAATAATTCAAACTCCATTCAAATCCCACGTGTCCATTCCCACGTGTCCAGGGGTAGTGGTGACATGGTGGTTAAGGGGTCTGGGTTACTGATCGGAAGGTCGGGGGTTCAAGCCCCAGCACTGCCAAGCTGCTGCTGTTGGGCCCTTGAGGAAGGCCCTTAACCCTCTCTACTCCAGGGGTGCTATATCATGGCTGACCCTGCGCTCTGACGCCAGCTTCTTGACATGCTAGGGTATGCGAAGAAAATAATTTCATTGTACATATGTATTTGTGATCAATAAAGATAGAGTGCTGCAATGACGTTACTTTACAGAATCTATCTGTTTTCCTTATAATGCCTGAGTAAGTCATAAGGTCAAAACCTTTACTCAGGTTTGTAATTCACGAGGACTCAAGTATGTGGAACCTAGACACTTTAAATTCTTTCTTAATCTGTTTGGTAGCCACAATATTTTTCACATGACCTCCGGATTTTCAAAGAAGTGTAGAAATTGTGATTGGGAAGCAGAACATGTAATTTTTCATGATTCTTCAATGTTGTAAATTTGTTTAAACATTGTTGTTGTTGTTGTTGTGCAATTTGTGACAGTACTACCAAGCCGTTCAGTGGTTCTTCACGGGTTCTTTGGATAGTTAAGGATTCTTATCGAATTAAAATGCTTCTATTAGGAACTCCTTCAGTTGTTTTAGTTCTAATGTTTACAGGTTCCGCAAGAGGAGTTCATCATCTGGTGGACCACGGTCCACATCTGAACCAATTAAAGTATTTTAACAGGCATAGATTCACGCACAGACCTTTTTCTTGTTCATAAGACCTTTTCAGGTGGATCTATTTCCAGTAATAACAAATTCACAGGGATTTGTGTGGCGGATGATTTAGATAACCTGAGTCTAATCATAAACATTTTTTTTGTTTGTTTTTTAAGCGTTATTTAATAAAGAAGAGACTATAATTGTTGATTTTTAGTGATCTTTTCTGTTAATAGACATTGATTAAACATTTGTGGAAGGAATCTCCATTGTAATTTTCAGTAAGTTTTTCACCAAGTTGAGAGTCTTTAGGAGAGAAGACTCTGTGCGTTCTGGATTCTTGGTAACATGACAAGCTAATTTTTTTCCTATTCATTTTGCTAGAGAAAAATACAGTGATGGTGAGTGAACGACTGTTTATTTCTGTTTTAACATACAAGTGATCTAACAACAGGAAATAACTAGTCTAATCTAAGTTCCATAACATTAACTGTAGCTATAGGATGTTAAGAAGCATGTGTTATTCATTAATAATGTACAAATTTGTCATCTTTGGCAAATTGCTTTGTTATAACATGAATAAAACACTTCACGATAAGTTACTATGGGAAAATAATCCAGTTTGGTGTGGTTAGAGCATCACCCCACCCCACCGTGGGTTATCTTCCTATACCAGTATGCCCCATCTTGTTTTATTCCTTACTTATTCAATAAATCTTATTGAGTTATTTTCCCTCTAACATTTTAATCACACAATCAGATATTTCAGCTGGTTGAGGCTCACATGAGGCTACTAAGGAGCAAATCAATAGGTTGCATCAGTTATTTTTAGCCTGCATATATACAGCAGATCATTAACTGGATCAGAGTGCATTCGTACAAACAATATCATTTTTCTTCTCGAAGCAAAGCACAGACGAGTAGGGGAAACCTGAAATCAGATGAATATATATTCACATTCATAGACACTTCTAAATGTCAGATAGGCCATGCTGTTTGCTGCTGATCTCCTCTTCTGGCGTGCTGTAATGAATCGGTTCAGGTGGCTGTTGAATGTAATCTGGCTTCAATCAACAGGGTATGTGCTCTGATAATGTTGTCAGGTACAACGAGAAAAAGGCTTCTGGAATATAAGATTAGAGTTGCACTGCATTGTGAGATGACCTGAGATAATGCGATGAGTACTGCACTTGAGGTAAATTTACTCGCTCAGAATTAAAATGACTACTTAAGTCCATATCACTTCACTGAATCTGGAAATATTATTGTGCTGATTAGCGATTTGGGATCTTAATTGTGCACTCTGACTGAAATATTACAGAAACAGTATGTATAGTTATATGTGATATTGTTGAGAGTGCTTCAAAGAATATACACTTACATTGAGATGACTCCTTTCTAGCCACTTAAGTCTTTATGAGCTTTTTTATAAGCCTCTTGGATTTGATATGCTGTAACAGGAATGCAACTCTCCATTGCGTCAGTTCAGCTAGTGATCTGTTTTCTAAAGCCTAAATCACCAGCACTCTACATTCCAGACTCCTGAGGTGTGCAAATTTATTGGTTTGAAACTGTAAAACTGATTAATTAATATTCTGAACAACCAACCAAACAAACAAACAACCAACCCACCAAACAACCAACAAAACAGCCAACCAACTAACCAACCAACCAAACAAACAATCAATCAAATAACCAACCCCCAACCAACCAAACAAACAGCCAATCAAAGACCAACCCCCCAAACAACCAAGAAAACAGCAAATCAACTAACCAACCAACCAAACAAAAACAATCAAACAACCCCCCCAAACAACCAATGAATCAGCCAACCAACCAAACAGCCAAACAACCAACCCCCAAACAACCATAAAACAGCCAACCAACCAAATAGTCAACCCCCAAACAACCAACAAAACAGCCAAACAACCAAATAGCCAACCCCCAAACAACCAACAAAACAGCCAACCAACCAAACAGCCAACCAACCAAGCCCCAAACAACCAACAAAACAGCCAACCAACCAAACAGCCAACCCCCAAACAACCAACAAAACAGCCAACCAACCAAGCCCCAAACAACCAACAAAACAGCCAACCAACCAAACAGCCAACCCCGAAACAACCAACAAAACAGCCAACCAACCAAACAGCCAACCCCGAAACAACCAACAAAACAGCCAACCAACCAAATAGCCAACCCCCAAACAACCAACAAAACAGCCAACCAACCAAACAGCCAACCCCCAAACAACCAACAAAACAGCCAACCAACCAAGCCCCAAACAACCAACAAAACAGCAAACCAACCAAACAGCCAACCCCGAAACAACCAACAAAACAGCCAACCAACTAAACAGCCAACCAACCAAGCCCCAAACAACCAACAAAACAGCCAACCCCCAAACAACCAACAAAACAGCCAACCAACTAACCAACCCATTAGTTGGTTGTTTAACCAAACAAACAAACAGCTAATCAAACAACCAATCCCCTCGAAACAACCAATGAATCAGCCAACCAAATAACAAAACAAACCAACCAATCAACCAGCCAACCAAAAGTGTGCACACCCTTAGAACAAATTGAAGACTATAAAGGAATGTAATTATACCTATAAGATTTGATGTGTGAGGTTTTACAGATGTTTCTTTGTTATCACAAATAATAAAAAATATAATTGTAATTCCCCTGGCATATCTGTTATACCTCTGCCACACTGCTTGGTCAATCTCAGTCCACTTTTCCTGACATATTTGTTATAACTTTTACTTATTTAAATCAGGTCTGGATAGACAGCATTATGGCAAAACTTTGATCTGGTTTGTAGGTTTGTTCAATTCTCTCTCTCTCTCTCTCTCTCCCTCTCTCTCTCTCAAACTCTGCCTATTAAAATAACAGTAACTTACAGCATTCTTACTACATTTCACACTGTACTGTATTTTTTTTAAATAAAGGGATTTTTGCTATAATGTGTGTATAATCCATTTTACATCCTTTTCCATGAGTCATCCATTACAGCTTATGAAAAATTTACATTTTTCTCACAACATTCACTCGACCCTATTACAAGCACATTCACCCCTTTGAAATATCTGGACTACTCCTCAAGTCACATGTTCAACAGGAAGTTGCATCATCCGAATTTCCTAAAGATCATGGGAAAAAGAAAAGTAGATTCTCATTCTTTTTTTCTTTTTTCACGCTTTATTTTCAATTTTCAATACTGACCAACAAGGAAAATTGGAGAAAAAAGGTACAACCTTATGATTTAAATTATAGACTGAAAGTAAAGTTATTAATCAAAAAAAAAAAAACAACAACATTAAATCATAATATTCTTAATGTCAGGATGCCATTAAACCCAACTTCTCCTTTTCTGTTACGCATTCAAGAGCAAAATACCTCCTGTCAACAAAGAAACCATATACAAATGAAATATTATGATCTGGAATGGGTTAAAACATTCTGAACATTTTTTTCTATCTTGGATTCAGTGTTGAGATATGATTAGAAAAATAAAGTTTCATTTTTAAGAGTGATGAAAGCTATATGCAGCAGCTTTGAAGCACAACACGACCTGCTCTCACATAAGGAACCTTGAGCTTAAATCTAAAGAAGTCCATGAAAGTTATTAAGGCTTCGACAATATCTTGTTATTTGTAAGCTGTTTTGCATTAAAACCGTGATGTAGTGAAGTCGGAGATTAAACAGCTCTCAAAGGATCTTCAAGGTTAATCTGCTCACTGTTTTCTGTGATCTTTGCTTAGAGGACATTGATCCGTTTAAAAGAAATACTGCTTCATAAAAAGCCATAGTCCCTGCTTGACTATTTACTGTGTGTGTGTGTGTGTGTGTGTGTGTGTGTGTGTGTGTGTGTGTGTGTGTGTGTGTTGGGGGGGACATTTCTGTAAAGGGAAATGTCAGGCTCTGGATTATTACCAGAGTGTGTACAGTATGCCACATGTCGTGGAGGCTGTGACAGCTCTTTGGATGACAGCGCTATCCAGGGACAAGTTTTTCACTTGTTTAATTTCAGCATTTCTGAAAAGTTTCCGACGAGCTGTCAGGTCACGCTGTAATGAGTTAAGGTGCGTTGGGGCTTTGCAGCACGGATCCATCAATGAAGTACAGGTTTTCTTTCAAACCATAAAAAACCCTATGTTGATATAACAGCTATGGTGTTTATATATGTCCGGACACAAATGGACACTGTAGGTGTTAACGCATCGCTAGAGGATTCCTGACTTAATCAAATGCAGCGTGCTGAATTGAAATGCTTGTACTGGTATTTGTTTTATTCTTCTCAAAGGGAAAGTCAACTCTCACTCTTCATAAAGGTGACCATCTAGATTACTACTTGTGCTTACTGCTCACACGTGGGGTCTACATTTCTATCATAACGCCTATGCCATCGGATTGCTTCACATTTCCCCTGTTCCTTTAGAGTGGCTAATGTCCATCCATCTTCTATACCGCTTATCTTTTCAGGGTCGCGGGGAACCTGGAGCCTATCCCAGGGAACATCGGACACAAGGCGGGGTACACCCTGGACAGGGTGCCAGTCCATCACAGGGCACAATCACATACACACTCACAC
>JAOUWY010000054.1:35717247-35727299 GCA_025728095.1 Prietella phreatophila | reverse complement strand
ATTTTTAACCCCCCCCCCCCCCGCCCCCCAAACATTCATTCATCTATGCATTGTGTTATAATAATCGATCACTGTCATTATTTCGACTACTTGTGCCTATCTGTAGTTGAGACTACAGTAATGCTAACTATGCGTTGTGGATTCTACGTTGACATTAGCATGAAGGGTTTAGATCAATATTTATAAAATCAATATTTATATAGCGCGAACGCCACGGAGCACCACGGCTGATTAGCGAAGATGTATTTGTTTTGCTGATAGACTATTAAGCCTTCTGGAAAGCCAAGTGAAGCCGTGACATAAAAGGTGGTTCAAGTGTCTAACAGTGGCTTAATAGATGTAAATGCATCTTACTGTCTTCTGGGAGTTGCACCAGTAATCAGTTATCTCATTTACATATCTGTCAGGTTTAAAACCTAAAGCTGATGTAAGCATTTTTTTTTTTGGAGGGGGGGGGGGGGGCTGTGGATTGAGTTTTTGGACAGACAGAAAAATAGAAAGGTGAAAATGTATCACGGAATTGCAAGTATTTGGCACACATCCCAAAACCCTGCAGTACTGCTAGAGATGCTATTCTGTTGTTAAACTAATTATATTTGATGATACACCATGTGACTAATAAATGAAGACGTGCCATAACTTTCTTAGCTTTGTGGTAACGTAAGTTGATTGCATAGTCAGCAACAGCTCGACTGTTTTAATATCGTGGCTCCAAGGTGTATTTATGTCAGAACATGAGCAAAGTGTTGCAATCCCTCGGGTATGTCGCAGGATTCTTCCTTCCTAGGAGAGCTTTTAGGTTTGTAGTATTGAGCTGAATCTCTAAAACATCCTGATATGTTAGCGAGACCTTTTTTGTTTTTTGTTTCATTAACTTCAAGAGACAAAAAAGAAAGCTGGTGAGGGAACAATAGCTTCTATAGAGTCGAGTCATAATGGGACCTTCAGGAATATAAAATGTAAGTATAAATGGATAAAAAGTATGTGACCTCGTCGTATATTAATAAACTAGCGATTTTTAGTGTTGGCAAATGACTGTGATGTATAAGAGGAATAAAACCCTTCCGAAAGTGCTCTTACGGGAAAATGATGGACATTAGGGTCCTTATAGCAACTCATGCTGCATTACAGCGCTTCATCGCTGATTATTTTCCTATAACAGCACACCCAGTTGTATTTTATTCCTTACCTAATTACGATCTCGATTTGATGTCCTATTAATTTCATAAGCTAAATTGCTGAGCCGCAGTGAATTGGGATGTTCTTGGGGGATTATGAGATCTAACTTTCTTGAGGGAATCTTTAAAGCTCTACAGTTTATAATTATTTTTTACAAAGCTAGATAGATATCATTTCCCACTCTTGGTGAGAGGATGGCAGAGATTATGTGGTGTTTTTTCTCATTAATTAGCTTGTTGATGCCACAAACCGTGCGTCCGGTTGTTTCAGTGGCTATGGCAACAGTGAGCACACATTTGCTGTGATGACTGAGCTTTTTTGTTGCGATTGTGAGAACTTGTGAAGTGTAACTGAATGACACGAGACTGCCGGCCTCGTCTGGAAGACCGAACGATTTCATATATTAGCTGAAATATCCCAGGCATCCGTTTAGACAAGACAGTTGACATTTGCTCCACCGCAAAGAAACTCTTGAGTAGTACTACATGCATTTTTGTAGAATACCTTCCTTCATAATTCACACTCATCCTTCCTGGACGTGTTCGTTCGGTTAACTGAGGGAGAAAACGCCTCCCTTGCATGACCACGAGTCAGGAGTAACTGTGGATTGGTTTTGCAGGAATGCTCGAAATTCTGAGCTAAAATAGCTTCATTCATAAGCTTTCTGAGGTTGAGGATGACGCCTCCAAGTTTAAATACTACCAGGCCATTGCCATCACTGCGGTTACGAATGTGTTTGTGGATAAGGTCATGAGACTTTGTGATGTTTTATCAGGCCTGAGCTCGATACCTAAATTTACTTGATTTCCTCAGCTGTCCCTAATGCACCGGTGTTTAAACACGATCCAGGTTAAATGGAGCTAAACTGTGGTCTTCCCAGATTAAAGGCTCCACTACGACATGCGTTCAGTCAATGAGATCTGCTCAGGGTCATGCATGCTCTTCCCAACAGTGTGTCCGAGGTGAACACACAGGAAAGAACAAATAATCGGCGCACCGGGATTTAGTTCAAGTTTGATGGTTCAAATCTGTCCAGAAGATAGACGAGAGAAACTGACGGAAAATGGAAAAGACCGAAAAAATAAAAAGGCCAGTGGTGCGGGTGGAGTTTGAGGAACCGGAGATATTTTTATCCACTACTCTGGAAACATGGAGCCTGGCCTCATCTGAGAGTACATGGACGCCTCTGGTTATGTAATTGGCTCGTGTATCTCATAGGAGGAGCTATCCTTAGTCAGGGTTTTTGGTCAGAAAATAGCTCTGACCTCTAATTTTAGCCTGTACAGACGCCTCGTTGTGCAGTTATGTTTATATTTAGGCTAAACATCAGAACTAATTCTAGTGCTAAATGCCTGCACATTGTTGCGACATATTTACGATACCAAAGTTTCACCTAGACATGGATCCTGGCTGTGTTTTTATTGATTGATTGATTTATTTATTTAATGATCAAGACCACATAGCTAGTCATAAAATAACACGACGGGACATATTCCAGCGTTTAAAAAAAAAAAAAAAATTAAAGCATGTTTCCTGCTAATGCGGAGGCGGATGAAGTAAACTAGGCGTCGTTTTGCTTTCAGTTGCTGGAAATAAAGGCCAAGAGGGTTTTGCTCCAGGATTAAGGAAGCGCTCTCTTCCTGACAGGAAGTGTTTACGGCTCGCTGACATTCCCTTTTGGCTGTGCGAGCCCGCTCCTTCCAAACGAATTATATGAGGAGTGGCGATCTCCCCCTTCCCCTGTCAGCATCTTTGCTTTGACATTTGGTACTTCAGCTAAATCAGAGACCAATCTCAAGTGCTTCAGGCTGCACTTTACGTTAGTAGTGTGTACGACTGGCTGAGACGCTGGAAGTCCACTCGATTTGATGGAAGCTTTGATTAGCTTTGATGTAGCTGTGGCGTTATGGTGCTGGGTTGGATGGACTTGGACCTGCTCACCATGTTTAAACGTCGTATTCTGATATTTTTATATATTTTCAGAAATTCCCAGAAAAAGAAAACCGTAGTTCAGTCTAAAAAAGAAAGAAATTGCAATGGAGGATAATCTCAGAATCATAAAATCGTTGAAAACATTACCAGCATTCAACGGATTTGACTGATAATTAAGTCATATTTAACGTCATTTGTTGTAAAAGCATCACGGCACAGAGATCATCGTTAAATGGTAGAGCGAGCATCACGTTGAACACTCCCACTACCATGTAAGGTGGAGCATATCTTTACAGTGTTTCTGATCAACTGTAGCCAGAACCCTTATATGTTGCTCAAACTTCATTTCAAAGTTAATTGGACGTGTTTGAATTTCAAATATTATACGGATAAGTAAACCCAACCAAACCCCCCAAAAACCCACGTCTAAATAAATTTAACAAGATCCAGGAGGAAAAATGTAGATTGTAATGATTGTAATGTCCAATCAGGTATCTGATAATGAGGGATTATGCTGCCGCGAGAAATCTCGTCATGTGACGTGTGCAATCTATGCATTACTCGATCTCTTGACACAATCACATTACAGAAAACATCTCGGGGATTATCAACAGGCAATATTTTTCAGCAGACTAAACCAAGTACTACGGAAACAATAAACATATGAAAAAGCTGGCTCTAGTTCAGTGACTCCAGTTTTCTAAGCATGAACCATTGCAGCTACTTTAGCAGACCTTCTGTTGCAGCCAATCACATGTGTTGGCTGCAAATATGTGTTGTTATTTATCGGACCAGAGCCTAGCTACAGGGCTAAATATATTATCCCTAGAATATTGGATGTGACATATTTTGAAGATTGTACCTGAGTATTATGATATTAATATTGTACCACTAATATCAGCATCACCCTGCATTAGTTAAAAGTCAATGTGTTTTAGTGAGTGAGTAATGAAAAGCTCCATGGTGATGTTTCTAACCTTGATAGATGGATAAATAGGTAGATAGATAGATGGATTCCTTCACTTTGCTTGCCTCTTCAATTTTCGACCCACGAGCACGTGCCTCCTTGCACTCTTTCTTCTCTGGGGCTAACCAAGGTCACGGCATTTCCTCCTGTAATCAAGAGATCCGCACAGTAACCTCAAGCCATCCTCTTATGTCTCGTACACTCACTATGGTTGTTGTTGACTTTCCCGAACCATAATGAGGAAGCCTGTTGAAAATAAATCAAATTAAGGGATGTAGAGTGTAAGAGCTGTTCTACTGAGTTACTGCACAAGCATGGAGAAACAGGAAGGAAATGGAAGTCAGCCATGCATGCCTCACAGTGCGAATAATGTTTAACAGCTCTGTCTAATCCGGACGTCCAGTATTTACCCGCATATACCGCGTATCGGCGATATTTTATTGCTTTGGCACCTCTCGTACCCTCCAGCCTCATCTCCATTTCTCAAAAATTCCAACTTTCAAATCTGTCCAAGAAAGAAGGGGCAGAATGGTGAGAGGAAATTGGATTTTGTCAAGCGTGTCCCTTAGTGCTTAATCTTGAATGTCTGTGGTGTATTAAAAGTGCTATAATCTGGACTCCAGTCAATAGAAAGTGGTGAGTTGTGTTGGCGAGGGCAAAGAGGTGCTCGGATGCCCCGGAGAATAAAAGCGTCAGGAGAATTGGACGCCGTCCTGTAATAATGGAGTGGAGTCGGGAATGAAAGTAAATTTGACCTTGTGTGTCATTGGAGCTGGATTTGGCTAGGTAAGACAAGGTAAAGAAGATTCAGCTTCCAGTGGTATTGCGATGGACTTAATGTTTTAAATCATGGGCAACACGTTTTCCAGTCCGTACAGGATTTCACAGATTTCTTTTCTGATCATTATTTTTTGCTGCTATCTTTTTATTTATTTATTTATTTATTTATTTATTTTATTTATTTATTTATTTATTTATGTATTTAGTTTTTTGTGCCTTTTTTTAATGGAAAACTACTTGAATTGGTGAAATTGCAATCGCACGAAACCATTTTGCACCGTCTTTCGCAGTGATGTTTGTTGGTAAATGAGACCTTTTAGCTGTATTAAATGGTGCACCTATTAATGTTCGACACATGTAAATCGATGAGGGCTTTGGCTGAACGCTCGTTGTGATTACGTCACATAGCACGTCTTAACAAATTGGTAACACGTCCCAAATCTGTGGTAATTTTGAAAAATCGCAAGCTCCTCCGAATATCGAATATTGATTTTGTGTTCATTTCTGCAAAAGTAAAAATCTTGAAATCCTGGGAGGATTGATTTTTTAGCAGGAACTGTAAAAAAAAAAAAAAAATTCCTTAAAGCTTGAGTTGCTATGCTAGTTTCGCTCCATGTTCTCCCAGTGTCTGTATGGGTTTTCTCCAGTTTCCTCCCACCTCCGGTGGACAGTGGACTTACCCCCTAGGTGTGAACGAGTGTGTGGATGTGTGTGTGCATGGTGCATTGTGATGGACTGGCATCCAATCCATCATGTATTTCCCGTCTCGCGCACAGTGATCCTGCGATAAGCTCTGGATCCACCACAACTCTGACCAGGATAAAAGCGCTTACTGAAATGAGTGATGTGATTGTAATGCACTGAACAGTAGTTCACGTTTAGCTTCAATAGACCTCGGATATTTCAGAACCCAGCTGCTAAAATAAATACAAGGAAGCAACCATTTCCAATTCATCTGTGCAGGATAAATAATTTGTTTGTTCACTTTCCAATTCATTCACACCAGATAAATAAGTCATTCCTTCATTTTCTTTAATTTATGAGGAGGAGATGAATCATTTGTTCCCATGATTTCTATTTCATTCCTTTTGTGTTCTTTCATTCATGTCCACATGATAAATTTAGGTCCTTGATTTCTTTAATTACTGCACAATAGTACAAATATCGCTTTGTTCCAAGCATGGATGCTATAAAGATCGATGCACCATAGAATGCAATTTTATCCAAAGCTCCGCAACCTACATTGCTGTTCTGAAACGAGACCCAGAAACTACTTAATCTTCTTCTATTATATAACATATCAATAAAGCTTGTTTACCCTGACGATCCTCTTCAAGTGCCACCTACTAATGATGCAGTGTAGCTAATGTGGCCCCTGTGCCCTCAAAGCTAATACTCGGTTTGAAATCAACTCCAATCAAAGCATCTCTAGGCTTTAATTGATTATATCCTTATCCAAAACATACATATTAATGTACAATTGCAACGAGACAATTATTGTGTTGGGTTTCATCGACGTTCCTTCATTATCACACCTAATCAGTCCCTGTAGTTTTTCGTGCTTTTTTGCGGAAAGTTACCTGACCTGGCGAAATTGCAATCGCAAAAAGTGTTTAGTGCTTAAATATTAAACAGTAACACAAATGATGTACATAATATTTTAGTATATCAACGGTAGAATTTCATTTTCACAATGTGATCTAGTGTGATTATTCTTTATAACTCAATGCTGCTGAATTCTTGAATCTGATTGGTCAGTAGTGTAGGCTGATTAAATTCATATTTATATGAATGTGCTCATTCTAATACATTAGCATTTCTATAGTAACAACTTCCTTAGACACTTGTATGGCAGAAGATCCACGAGCTCCACTCATTAGAGTTGTGTAATTGTCGATAAGGTGAAGTTTTCTGTGACGAGAGCATTTATTTAGCATTTGTAGACTTTGTTTTATTTATTTATTTTGAAAGAAGTGATAACAGGAATGACATGTTTCCTGGAAATTCCACAAGATTAAATGCAACTGTCTATGTATAAAACTGATGTCATGCCCTTTAATAAATAAAAAATTGTAATTGTCGAATGGCTGTGGTGTATGACGAATAAAACAAATGCTGAGGACATGCAGTTAAAATAATCCAGTGTAGACGTGTAAATATGCAATGAAAGAAGTCAAATATGGGAAAGAACATCTTGTCTTGTGCAAACAGCTTTGTTTCGAGATCTACTGCTAAATTGTTCCCCCAATTAAGTTTCATTTATATTCTTGACCCCCTACGGGTGGCGTAAGCGTTGCCAAACTTGAACAATGAACCATATTTCATTGTGAACCATAAATGCCTTGAAATGCATTGAGCGTGCACCACTTCAAGCAAAGACTTTTACTCAAAATGCTGTCCGCTTAAATTGAAAACAGAGGTCAAGTAGGCCAGAGCGAAAAGATTTTAGGCCTACCTTTTGACTACTTGAATCTGATGGACACGAGCGGTTACTGCTACTGTTTTGCCGTGTACGAGAGCGTGTGTTTAATGCCTTTTCCATATGACATGAAGAGGCCCTCAGAGACTCGCTGTGAGAAAGCCACTCCATGTGCATACAGACTCGTAAACCTGTAGTTTATGTTGCCTGAGTCCTGACACAGCAGATAGTAAATAAGTCAACGTGAGATGAGCCAGAGATTTCCGACGACACAGATGGTGAGGACACGCCGAAGGAGATTAATGGCTCAACACATCAGTAGTGTATCACTGTGTCTGTCGCAGGTCCCTGGTAAAACATCTTGCAAACATTTGCACAGGCTTTTGTCACGGTTTCTGTTTTACAAACAGATTATTCTTTTTTTGTTATTTTGTACATTCTTATTTATTTATTTTTTATTGGACCCTTTTAGCAGGTTATAAGTAAGGCAGAATTCAGTTAAAAAGTATTGTATAATGAGTATTGTGTGAATCATCAGAAATAGGTGTTTTTATAACTGCAGTGTTACTCGTTGTAATGAGCAATTGATAGGATTTTAACCCTTAGTTTGGAACACTTTTGGACGGTTTTCTATGCTTTTTATGTGAGAAACCTAAAACATGATTATCCATTTTTCAGCAGCATATATTTTTTTTTACATAACACTTACATAAGACATACTATTTTAAAGTTACAGCATGAAGTTAAAAAAGATACCGGATAATACCGTGACAGAACTGAAATAGTAATTCAGTCAGCGCTGTGTCAGGGGTGTCAGGTCGGAATCAGTGGGAAATTTCTATGCATATGCCATACAGCTGCTCAGATACGTTAAACATTATGATGCCCCAACTTACCCTAGCCGTAGCTTAGGGGTGTTACAGATTAAAATTCTCATGCTATGTAATCTAGTCCAAAATACCATTGCCGCTTGCTGCAGGATTTGCATGAAGTTGTGTGTGATCATTAGTAGGTCACATGAGCATAGCTTTACCTACAATCTCACCTCAAACCCATAGAATCGGCACTTCTCTGACAAGTATTTTAAAAGTTGTCAGTACTTTTAAAACGTGCTCAGTACTTGGATTCTTTAGGTTTTGGTGGGAAACAGTAAAAAGTATTGAGCGTCTTTATATTGGAGAAAAAGCCTGAAACCTATTTTCCCACAGGCTACACAACGGAATCTTTACCAACAATCTTTACCTGTTGGTTCAGACAGGATGTATTTATTTTTTAGGATTATTTCTACTGGCCATTTTTATTGGAGGTAAAATAAATCGACTGATATGATGGATTTGGATGGGTGTAAAATCACAGAAATACTCTGAAACCCCACCTCCCCATGTAAAACTAATCCAATCCCCCAAAAAAGGACTTTAGAAAGATATTTTTGAGAATGGCATTTCCTCAAAATCACTTACATTAGTTGCATCACTGTGTCATTATAGGATAATTGAGATAAAGTGCAGTTTGGCCATGAGGAAGAGGTGTGTTAAGAAAATAAAACAGGAAATGCTTTTTAATCAGTCAGAGGTGAGGTAACTGTCTGATCATCCACAATATCCAACCATGAAACGCTTCACTATCCATAACAGCAACGCTGACTGACTTACGTTCAGTACTTTGACCAGCCGTCACTGTTTATAAGGTCTAATACTAAACATTACGTCTCTGAAGAAAACTCGTCCTCGCCAATTTTTTTAACCTTCAGCTGTAGCGTTCACTGATGATCACGTGCTCCTGTGGGGGAGCTGACAGCATTTTAAACACAATGTCATTGCTATACCTCTGTGTATCACTTACACTTAAACCTATCAGCTGACTGTGCCTTTATTGCTAAATTGCCTCCTCTAAACTGCTGCAGTTAGCACTTTTTTTTCACCCCCACTTCTCTTTCTTTTCAGCTTTTAATGCTGAAATGTCCAGCTGAAGCATCTTTAGCAAAAATGCATCTACGACGCAGCGTCATTTATCCATTCCAATCCATTTCTTTTTGTCTGTCCCATCCTTTCTTTTTGTTTTTCCTTATTATGCCAGACAGGTTTGTTGTTCATTAATGACAATTTATTAAGAAAATATATTTAAAAAGATTCAAACGGAAGCAGATAATTCGATTAGCTACCGTGTCGCATTTCTTGAATGGCCACTTTGGCAGTGGATTTAACCCTCCTGCCAGCTGCCGCTTTCTTTCCTGCCTCGATTAGCGATGCTAATTTTTAAGATATGTTTGTCTTGATGTTGATGTTCCCTGATACTGAGGATAATATGTACAAGTTTGTATCACACATCAACCTTGTATTCATAGGAATTTTAATAGATGAGTGATGTAGTTGAATTTCATAGGAAGTACTTTCTTGGAGAACCTACTACTAACTAGCCTTTCGCCATAATGATAGCAAGGAACAAAGTTGACTCTTAGGAAAAAGGATTCTTTAGATGGGTAAGTGTCGGACCCACGTACTGTAAATGGGCATTAACTGAGAACGTTTTCTGAAAATGGAGTGGTATTTTCTTGGATTCACCAAACATGGAATTTTCTACAACATGTTGTCCCCATGCTGCGGGGGTTTCCTCCGGGTACTCTGGTTTCCTCCGTCAGTCCAAAGACATGCATGCTAGGCTGATTGGCTTGTCTAAAGTGTCCGTAGTGTATGAATGGGTGTGTGTATGTGATTGTGCCTTGCGATGGACTGTAACCATGTCCAGGGTGTACCCCGCCTTGTGCCCGATGCTCCC
>JAOUWY010000054.1:35656606-35668595 GCA_025728095.1 Prietella phreatophila | reverse complement strand
CTGACTGTCTACATGCAAAGATTTTCACCAGTCCAAATGAATTTCTTACAATGACAGACTCCTGATAAACTAAACCTAGGAATGCAGTGTATCCTAACGTGGACACGTCTTCATTCATATGCATGTTACGTGTAATCCAATCTAAAGTGATGCACATGTAGGGAGGTTTAGTACCGGTATTACCATAACAATGAGAAATGCACGAGGCATCTGTTTAGTCCTGCTGCTCGTGATGGTAATGAATTTAAATTATTTATGTCTCAGCAAAACGTCATCCAAGTGGGATTATAAAATGGACCGAGAGAAGAAGAGCAATCATTTCGCTTAAAGTTTCATATTTACGGGGGCACGGTGGCTAAGAGGTTGGCACATTTGCCTCACACCTCCGGGGTTGCGGGTTCGAATCCCAACTCTGCCCTGTGCGTGTGGAACTTGTATGTCCTCCCAGTGCCTCGGGGGTTTCCTCCGGGTACTCTGGTTTCCACCACTGGTCCAAAGACATGCGGTGTAGGCTGACTGGCATCTCTAAATTATCCATAGTGTGTGAATGTGTGCGCGATGGGTTGACACTCCATCCGTGGTGTCCCCGCCTTGTGCCCTGAGGTCCCTTTGATAGGCTCCAGGTTCCGCTGCAACCTTGTGTAGGATAAGCGGTATGGAAAATGGATGGATGGATTTCATCTGGTTGAGCTCTCAGTCTGAAAACAACCAGGAGTTCTCTCATCACAATCGGTAAAGCCTAGCTGAACAATTTATGAGCTCCGGGAACATGCCAACTCAAGACTTAAGTAGTGTGATTATTTATTCAGGACAAACTAGAGCCATAAAGGCTAAGAGCTAGGGCTGAGTCACACTGCAAGCCACTGAGTAAATGTTTTAAATGTTTGTTTTGTTTGTTTTTTTAATGCTAATTGAAACCTTTCCATAGCAAATGCTATGGCTGGGAAACTTTTTTGCAGAACTTTTCAAACATGATTACAATGCGAAAGTCTAACAAACATGTTATATTTATAAGGCCACAAGAGGGAATAACGGTGTTGGCAGGATAAATCCAGGGCAGGTGTGGTGTCTCCCTTCCCTGTGTTTTGTTATTTCTTTTGATTTATTTATTTTTTTGCTGAGGTGCTGAAACAGCCATATTAGCAGGTCAGTTTATAGATTTCCTGCCTGATCCATTTCCTGAGCAATTCACTGTGAGAGTCTACACCAAGAAAGAAAGACTGGTTCAATAGTCAAATTAAAGTCTGAGATCTTCGTTAATGTCTTTTCTGTTAGCTCTGTTCAGCTCAACTTCTGTTAGAACTCCAGAAACGGAAACGATGAGGAGGAGGGGGAGGATGTTGATGACTCTTTTGTTGAATGGTTTACTTCTTGGTCATACGATTCTGTGTTCTGTATCGTACGAGCTCATGGCTAGTCAAGACTGCTAGGTTGTTTGTTTGATCAATTTTCAGGTGCAAAAACCAATGTAAAAACTCACTGATCCGCTGAACTTTAAAACCTGCCCTCTCAATCAGCACTGACGCCATCACAGTCCGTCTGACACACAGCTGAGAAACTTGTTGTGATTCTGGGTTATGAGCTTTTCTGATCACATCACATCAACCACCAGATCCTGCAGATTACTTCTTCACAATGTCCGATGAAGATGCCTCCTGACTAGGGAACCATCAAATTATCATACAGATTATCATGTACACTCTTGAGCGGGAGGGAATTCCAGTTAGGACCCTTATTCTTTGATTTGTTTCTCCAGGGACAAATGAACCCTGCAAGGTTCTTCAGTTTGTTCCTGTACTGGAATCCATCCATCCATCCATCTTCTACCGCTTATTCATTCTTCAGGGTCGTGGGGAACCTGGAGCCTATCCCAGGAAGCATCGGGCACAAGGTGGGGTACACCCTGGACAGGGTGCAAGTCCTACTCGACTGCTTTCTTGATCCATCAAATGTCCTCTAACGGACATTTAAAATGTTGTTCATACACTCCCACGCTCTCTCATGCGATCCCCTACACTATATAAAAAAAAAACCCCATCAAATTGTGAACCATAAATGTTGTTTTTTACTTTATTTTATTGTCCCTCTGGAAGATCCCTTAAATGAAACCTACGCCAGTGGATTTCACCTTAAGTGAAGGTTCTAGAACTAGAAGTCCTAGCAAGCTAAGGATCCTTAACTATTGGTAGAACCTCTTAAGACCTTTTTTTTTTTTTTTCGTACAGTGGGATCTCACGGCTTTAGTGTTCTGGCTCATCACTGGTGGAATGAGCTCTCTGTTTAGTCTGAACCCACTGTTTCCATTCATTTCTTACAATAATGTACAAACCCCACCTCATTTACAGTATAACCACATTTAAACCGATTAACCCATTGTTAGTCATTTAATTCACCTGAATATTTGACTATTAACATATTTCATTTTTGCAACTCTAGCTGTTTTTTTTTTTTTTATCTCTGTATACACTTTTTTTTTTTGCATTACATTTTTCCGTATATTGCTTACACACATACTTTGGTCCCTGTTTTTTGAAACATTATTTTCTTATTAACTGGGCCACTGATGCACTTAAAAACCTGCGTTAGTTTCAGATTACAGATTGTGTATGCTTGCAACCATTTTTTATTTTTTGGTTTTTTTATTTTTTTATTTTTATGTTGACCTAGTTTTTTTCTTCTTTTTTCTTATGTCAGCGCTTTGGAATAAGCACAAGACCATGGTAATGGGACTTAGCGGCAAGAATGGTAATCCTTTATAGTGTAAGAAGAGGATAATTATAAGAAGAGGAGTACAGAAATGTTAAAGACTAGGGGTTAACAATATATCTTCTACAGGGCAATATTACAGCATGAGATAGATGTGTGCTAATGAATATAGTGCCATTTCTCACAGACAATTAGAGTGGAATATGAAACTGGATGGCATTTGAACAGGATTGAAGGTCAGTATCGCTGCCTCTGATTGGTCCTCCTCAATAGCAGGTTGATGAATCCAGCAGTTAGGCTTTATTGTCAAGGCGAGAGCAGCAAGTGCAGATTTGGGGCTTATTGAGAAAGCAATGAAGCACTTGTCCTTGAAAGTGACATTTCATTCAAAATACAAGGGTATAAATTATTCTGACAAATCTCAGCTCTGAGTGTATTAATCACCAACAGTAAATCAGGAAAGAGTAAACCCGACTTGATCAAGTGTAATTAGAGCTCATCCGTACTCCAGTGCGTGACTGTGTGTGTGTGTGTGTGTGTGTGTATGGGTGCATTTACATGCATGTGGTGCCTTTGCTACTTTCATGTTGACACAACAGGATTAGAATTTTGACGGCGGCAGGCAGGGATGCGTTTAATTAAAGAGCATCGAGAAGGATTTGGACATCGTCTGAACTCAAGCAGCATGAACTGCTAAGATATAAACGAGAGAAAATGCGAGCAGGAGTGTGATAGCGCAGGAGAGCGAGATCGAGAGAGGACTCATTTGGAAGATAATAGACAGCACCGGAGCCAGCCATGCAAAATGATTGCGCTCATCCCGCTGCTCCACAGTGTACCAGAGCTAATTGGGCTAAAAACGCTTTTTAATTTTTTGTTTATGCTCACACAGAGCAGTTGGACAACCACAGGGATGATAATGTTTATGACTCCATTTATTGCAAAAATACAACTGAGGACTGAGTAAACCAGGGATTTAGCCTTTTCACAAAGTGGGTCTCTATATTTCCTGGCAGTTACACAACTATAAAGGGAGCAACGAGGAAGGAAACGGGTGTCGAGCAATCAGTTTTATGTGCGTGTCCCTCTGGTTCTATATGCAGCTATATGCAAAATGTTGTACTCGACGGTAATATGTAGAACACTATACTCTCCGTGCTTAAAGACCTGTAATATGTAATGCATCCAAGGACTGTGATTGCAAATCCAGTGTAACCGCCTGTTTCTTGTTTGTGTATTGTATCGATAATAGTCACTTGTGAGTTGGCTGATAGCTGGAAAATGTTGTCCCGATTGTTGTACATTGACAGTTGACACATTTACTTGGACAGCAGTAATCTAATTATAATCTAATAGTCGAGACTAGAATGTTACTGCAGTGGATAGAGAAAACACTTAAATGATGAAGGTTACATATTAAAATGAGGTGTATGTAGTGTGTGTGGAATTCTTTGTTGTTGTTGTTATGACCATGCGTATATCCTGAAGACACTCCCATCTCTGTGATTTATTCAGAGATAGTTTATCCTGTGTGAATCGATCGTACTTACTACAAATGTCCTCTTGCGATGTTACTTAAAGTCCCTACGAAGTGCCCTGAAACTCAAGGTGTTATTCGATGTGTTGAGATCATTTTCACTTGGAAGTCAGGGCGGGACGTATCAAGTGGCTCCTCCCCCTTTTTAAATAGCTAATAGAGTTTTGCTTACCTCACAGCCAGGAAAACTACAACTGTTGCGGGCGGGATACTTCAGATTCTACGGAGCATTTGATTGGACAGAAAACCTGATGAGGACTTGACGTGCAGAATGATGTCATCAAAATTGTTGATCTGCATTGGTGGGAGAGAGGGAGAGTGTAAACTTTGGATGTATATATCTGCTAAATGCGAATTTTGTCACTGTTTTGGAGCACACTAGCTTATCGATAACCTTAAGGCGAACATATGCATACTCAAACTTCAATTTTGATTTCATGGGGGTTTTAACAGACGTATAGTATTGTCTTGTATAGTTTTAAGCATCGCATTTTGTATACATTTTAATATAGACGTGTTATACGCTGACTAGCATTTGGAAATTTCCGTAGTGGGTGAATGGATGTGTGAACGTGTGCGCGATTGTGACCTCGATGAGTCCAGGGTGTCCACCGCTTTGTGCCCCGAGTTCCCCATGGGCTCTAGGCTCCCCCATGATCCTGTGCCAGATAAGCGGTATGAAAAATTGATGTAAATCAAAGGGTTGTCGCACCAAACATAGACTTTTTTGTTTAGTTTTCTACTGTTTACTGCACTTTAAAGTATTTCTTTAACGTAGAAACTCCTAATTTCATTACTTTTGCATAATATTGCATATCCAGAAATCTTATCCCACAGAAAGAAGACTTGATCTTATCTTTTTGTTTCATTATCAGCTTGAAACAAAGCTTTTCAGACTAGGTTATCCCACCATGAAATTTTCAAACCGTAACACCCCTAGCTGAAGGTTTTACCCCTGGTTAGATTCAGCCTGGAGAGTTCATACATGGCCCTTCCCCATTCAGCATCAGTGCAGAGTTAGAAATCCCAACCCAACAGATGGGCATTTAACCTTCTAGAAGGTCACCTGTGTTGCGCCCATTCATCCACACAGGAAGGAAGCAGACCCAGCAACCCATTTACTCATCTAAAGAGTCTAATCCACTAGAGATCCAGATGTTTCTAAGTTATTACAGAAGGGGAGTTATTTTATGGTTTTCGATTCATTTATTTCAGATTGTGTTCAAATTAGCTACTGCATAAACCCAACTATTGAACAGCAACAAAACTTAGTGGGCCAAACCTCTATTATGCAAATTGAGCAGCTGTTGCTGGAGGAGCACGGAGGCCCATCACAAGGCACAAAGCGAGGCTTAAGCCATCGCCCATCATCTCAACACTCGAGTACTAATAGAAGCTCCTGACATTTTCCCATTCCTGTCTTGTTTAAGCCCCCCCATCAACCTCTCCAAATGATCATTTGGCTGCCTATCAGAACTCCATCGGTTTGATTGGAATGTCAGATCCAATCAAAGCAGCAGTCCAATCCCATTATAGAAATCAGTAATGCACTTTCCACTTAGACACACGTGCACACACAGACACACACACTTCCTCCTCCCCCCTCTCATAATTAACCATATGCCATGTGCTAACAGGAGGACAAGTTTGCCGTTAAAGGGGACTAATTAAACTCAAAGACAGGAAGGAAATCGGCGTGTAACTTAATGAAGATGACGAGACGGGTGGTTGTGACACATCTGGAAAGCCTGATCATGTAGGATGTGTGAAGTGATGGCTCTCCACACGTCGATCACTCGTGAACGCAGGACTAATGACTAACGGCGCAAAATTCCGTCCTGCGGACCGTCATTTGCACAAAGTATTAAGACATCAATCAGCTCATTGATCTGTGTGTCCTGGAAATGTCAGCAAATGATCTGCATCGATTGCCGTGACATATATAGTGACTTGAGTTGTTGGCTTTTTTGGGGCTGTTTTTCACTTTCGGTGCTGTGATCAGTCTCGTGGAAAACAAACACTGTTGACAGTTACTGGTGCTGAACGGAAGTGCTTTCAGTCAAGCAACAAAGCCTCGCTTCTGATTTTCTATTTCTGACCGAACGCCTGCCGCAATCCTTTTGAAAAAAATCCGTCTTATTCTGCACTACTTTAGCACAGTTCCCTGAAGAATAAACCTTGCATGCTCCACATGAAAATCTCTGCTGGCCAAAGAAAAATGAAAAGTCTCTGAGCTGAAGTACCTGGTTTTTTTTTTTCCTTCCTTCTGCTAATACCTTTTTTCTTTGCTCTGTCCCTTTTCTCTCTCACACAATGCTTTGATTCAATAAGTGAACCTGACTGTGTGACTTCCTCGTACCTTAGAAATTCACAGTGGGGCATTTACTTATGCACACCCAAGCAGACAAAGCTCTTTCTTTTAAGGCACTTCTCCTTTCTAGTTTGAATTAATTTTCTATCGAATTGGGAGATCGCTCACGTAATCGTCCTGTGTAACCTCCAGGTACTGTTTCTGATGGTTCCAATTATGACCGAGTACCAAAAGCCATCCAAATGGAGCCTTATTACTGAACTGTTGGCCAATGGAAAAGGCAGTTCCATTTTTCTGGCACCAAAATCTCTGGCAGTTTTTTTCTTCTTCTCGCAATTAACAATAGACATTGCACCACAAAGCAGCTTTACAGAAATCCGGACACAGATCTAGGTCAGGGGTATTCGACTAAAACGTATCTGTCACACTTCCGAACACTCACTCTAGTCATGGACATTCATGCTGTCCTCAGTCTCACCTATCCTGTGCTGTGCAAAATGTGACCTCTGTGCAACAATTGAACGTCTAGTAACAAGGTGTCTCTGTTTCTTGTCTGTATATTTCACCTGCCTCATGTTGTGATGTATATTATAAATTATGTATGGTTGTAATATTTTGCTTTTGTAAACTTATGCCTGATGTCCAATCCAATTATACCCATCCCTGCTGGAAAAAAAAACACCAATAGAAACCATCACAGAAATTCTACGGCTTCCACTACAATTACCATTACAAACCATCATCTGTTAACCATTAAAACCATTACCAAATGGTTTCCAGTACGTAGTAGGGAGTATTAAAGATATAGGTCCATAATGGTATTCGCTAGACATTACATGCCACCAATAGACCGCAACAAATGAGCAGTCGAGACCTACCATTACAGTTTCCATTAAAACCAATAAAATTCTCATTATAACCATTACAAATTCTATGAGGGTTTCAATTGTTTTGTTTTTTTGTTTTGTAGAGGTGTTTCACGATACTATTTTGGATTAGAGCACAGACTCATGTTTTGAATTGAACACGGTGAGAATAAACATATATTAACGTATATTAACGTTTTTTTTATTTAACTAGCCATTATGTCACTTTGCTAATGAAGCCAGAGAGGGTAAATAAAATGGAGCTAATGTCTCGAGCCTTATAGCTAGTCTCTGATCTGATGTGCTGCCTTCAGCATTTGCATAAATGCATGCAACAAGCCGCAACAGAAGAGCTTCAGCAACAGAAGTTCTCCTACAGTATTTGAAGTATCTGAAATACTTTGCTCGGTGTGCATCCTGATCGTGGTCTGCTGTTTGACGACTCGTAATCTAGATCCTTAATGAGCAAGCCAAAAAAAATTTTTATTGAGATGACACGAGGAAGAAACCTTGAGAAGAACCAGACTCCAAATGGACCCCATAAACCTCTTTCTTTTATTTGCTTCTCAAGCTTTGACAGCGTATTTTGTTATCGTTATGTTTTACCGTATTTATGAACATCTGCAGCTTGACGTGAAACTTCAGCATCACTCTACACGTCACTTGTCTCCTGTCCCACCTGCTTCCACACAGGAAATGGGCCAATACTAATCTTCTTTTGCATCAGGCCTGACAGATTTTGTTGTATTCTGCAGGTAAAGTGTGTATGCGTACGTGGGTGTCGTCCATGTTCGCTAGCAGCAGCTACCTGGCTTCACTTGTAAACATTATGTCAGTTTTCCCAAAGGCACCCTCCCCCCGGCACAGATGGTTCATGACGTCCCGCTTTGTCGCTCTCTGCTCATTCAGCAAAGCTCATCTCCATAAACCAAATGCCTTCGTTAGGCTCCCGAGCGCCGTATCACATCAGCCTGATAGAAACATCAGGTTTTGGTCAAGTTGGCGATATCGCTCATGTTTTAATTATAAAAAAACTATTTGTAAGCATGCGTCGTAGACTCCGAAGCTGTTAGTGTGTTCTCTGAAGCATTGCTGCCATATTTCCACCGTTAATACGTCTTGTTTTTCATTGCCGTTAAATAGTAACAAGTGAATGAATGGCAAAAAACAAACCTCAGTATGAGTGTGTACACAGTTGGACAAATGATACATTTGATAAATTAGCTAGCTGGCTGGTCAAGTCAAAGCTCCAATGTGTTTGCCCAGTTCCATGATTTGGTTGGCTGGAAACATGGTATCTAATGTAGCGGTAGTTAATGTGCTGTATCTAAATACAGTTGCAGTCACAAGTTTACATACACTTTGCAGAATCTGCAAAATGTTAATAATGTAAATAATAATAATAATTACTGAATTTACCCACGTGAACCGGTTGAAAAGCTTGATCCGTAATACCGTGTGATGTTACCTGGATGATCAACAACTGTTTTTATGTTTTGTGAGAGTTCTTCATGAGTCCCTTGTTTGTCCTGAGTGGTTAAACTGCCCACTGTTCTTCAGAAAAATCCTCCAGGTCCTGCACATTGCTTACTTTTTCAGCATCTTCTGCATATTTGACTTCTTTCCAACAGCGGATATATGATGCTGAGACCCGTCTTTTCACGCTGAGGACGACTGATGGACCTGTACACGACTATTACAAAAGGAGCACACGTTCAGCGGTGCTCAAGCCAGGGGGTGTAAACTTTTGCACAGGATGATCGGTGTAAATTGTTAATATTTTGTTTTATAGTACTGCCCTTCAGAAGCTACATAAGATAGTTATATGTTTCAGAGAAGACAAACTAATATCCATTTACATATGCAAACATATGACCGCAACTGTATGTCCAAACAGTTAGCTAGTTAAGTGAATTTAATGCAGATTACAGGACACAAAGTCTCCTAACAAAGTTTCTAATGTAGCGCATCTTGATAAAGTCATTGGCTAACGTTGCAGATATGAGCTGTAGTCTTCTGATGTTCATATTGTTCGTCTTTATTTTCTGTCACGCTACCTGTGAGGTGAGATGTTATGGTACACTTTCTTTTGCTCCCTTCCTCTAGGTCACGATTGACATAGTATTTGCAGGTCAGACGGTTTTATCTTGGTTTGCAGGACCGTACCGTGGCATTCTGATGCATTTTTCGGTCGAGTTTCCTTGTGTTCCTTATTATTTTTCGTCCTCGGTCGTGTTCTGCTGCCGTTGCAGTGCGTGCATTGTGTTTAATTGGCTGGATTGTGCTGCAGCCAGCGTGAGAAAACAAGTGACAAGTTTAGACGTGTTGCATTTAAATCCCTAAAATCCTCAACCGAAAAAGTCGCACGCCAGCAAAGAGTCCCAGATCACAGCCGTACGCAAATAATAGAGCGTGCACAATGGAACAACAGAAACCTTGCAACGGCCATAGTCTTTTGTGTGTGGTAATTATTTTAAGAAATGGTAATTAGTTTAATTTAGCTTGGCATGTAACTGGATATGCTAAACCAGTAGTTGCTATGATGCAGTGTTTGAACAGTAGTGAGTTTCACTGCACACTTGTGTACTACAGTATACTACTGTGTGTGTGTGTGTGTGTGTGTGTTTGGGGCATCTCTTTGCTGACCGCTGGGCTCTACAGGATAGCATCCGATTATTTCCTGTTCAGTTGCTCAGTAATCAAACTTGGCCTTCTGTGTACTGAAATCAACATCCTTCCAGTATTTTACTCGAGTCTTGTTGATCATTTTATTTTGTTCTCTAAATATGAGCCTTTTGTAACTCATAAGCATGAGACAGTATTATAAAAGTTTTAAAAGTTTAGGTTCATGGTGGTATGTGATGTGTTGTGGTATTGGATGCTAATAAAAAGATATTATGTGAGGTGAAAGACAGGGATGAGAGAGAGGGAGGGGATGAATAAATTAATTTGTTTTTTGTGAATCGGTGAATTGTCAGGATCAAAATGTAAAAAATAGAAACCATGACAGAAATTCCAATGGATTCCACTACAAATACCATTACACACCATCAGCTGTTAATCATTAACACCATTTCCAAATGGTTTCCAAAAGACGTATTAAGGATGTAGGTCCTTAATGATATCCACTAGACAAAACACGCCACCAATAGAAGGCAACAAATGACCAGTAGAAACCTACAATTTCCACAGAGATCTTCCATTACAGGTTCCATTAAAGCCAATAGAATTCCCATTAAAACCGTTGATTGTTTGATTTTTATTGGGTTTTTTTTCGGTGGGGGGGGCTTATATTTTCTCTACATATAAACATTTGTCAATTGTAAGCATGAGAATGAATTATAAAAAAAAAGTTTTTAAAGTTTAGTTCATGGTGGAATATGATGTGGTGTGTTGTTCAATGCTAATAAAAATTTTATTATGTGGGATGCAAGACAGGGATGTCCTGAGAATAAGTAAGTAAATAAAGTAAGTAAATCCAGATAATACAGAGGGAACGCACCTAGTCAGTACGTTCTAAAAAATCTAAATCGAAACTAAAACCATTTTTTGTGCTCACTGAGGCAAAGGTTAGGGTTAGATTTAAGATTAGGAATAGAAACTTATTACACATAACTGGTTACATATGTGTATTCCTATGTCCTGAAATGTCACAGAAGTGTGTGTGTGTGTGTGTGTGTGTGTGTGTGTGTGTGTGTGTGTGTGTGTGTGTGTGTGTGTGTGTGTGTGTGTTTGCACGGAGATCCCGTCTCCTTTTCTTTTATCTTCGTTATTCGGTCTCATCTCACACTGGTTCACTTTACCCACTGGAATCGACGCTGACAGGTAGAAGAAAGAGCAGCATAGGAAGCATCAGCTAATGAGTTTTTTCCTGCCGCACTGCACAAACAAAAGTGATGCGGTACCAGAGCCTCTGCCTAATTGTGAAGAGGAATTGTGTTAAGTATTTATTTATTTATTTATTTCCCCCTCTGCCTCCCCACATTGCATAACACTTCATGCCGTATGGTACGATTACAGAATCTTTTTGTATTGAGACGTAAACGTGCATTAATACGCACATCCACATATGTAAATACTTTATATTAAATATGTCAAATAAAAAAAAAATAATTAAAAGCTGCAAAAAGTGTTCATTTGACAAAAATACAGCATTTTACAGTTCTAGGTGTTGATCATCTCGAAGTGCAGCCACTCAGATTATTCTCAGCAAATCTGATTATTAGCATTTAATATACACTCCTTTTACTGTTTAAAGCTGACCACACTGAAATAGTGTACCGTAATTTCCGGACTATTGAGCGCACCTGAATATAAGCCGCATCCACTAACTTTAAAAAGAAAAACTATTTTGTACATATATAGGCGGCACGTGTCTATAAGCCTCAGTTGTCCACATTGTAACATGAGATATTTACACAGTGTCACAATCCGTGACGTCAGGAAAGTAGGACGGGTGCATTTGCAGTTCGAACGGTGCTTTTGTTTACACTGGTGAGCAGGCAAATCCAAGACGTAATCCAAAACGTGAAAACAAAAGAGAAACAAGAACATAACAAACTCAAAGAA
>JAOUWY010000054.1:35643500-35656506 GCA_025728095.1 Prietella phreatophila | reverse complement strand
CGTTAAAATCCATAAATTAGCCGCATCATTGTTTAAGCCGCAGTGTTCAAAGTCTGTGAAAAAAGTAGCGGCTTATAAATTGGAAATTACGGTATATAAAATAACGCTAGACACACTTTTGTTCAGACACAAGGAGGCTGAACGAGCAGGAAAGAGGTCTTTTCTAAATGCTCCACCTTTTATTTATTTTTTTATCTTGATAGATATCTACCACTAGTGATATTTTAATTAAAAAAATAATAAAACACGATAAATTGTGTAGCGGGTAGCTTAGTGGTTAGCACATTCAACTCACACCTCCAGGGTTCGGGGTTCGATTCCCACCGGGGCCATGTGTGTGCGGAGTTTGCATGTTCTCCCTGTGCTGCGGGGCTCTCCTCCGGGTACTCCGGTTTCCTCCCCCAGTCCAAAGATATGCATGGTAGACTGATTGGCGTGTCTAAAGTGTCCGTAGTGTATGAATGGGTGTGTGAGTGTGTGTGTGATTGTGCCCTGTGATGGACTGGCACCCTGTCCAGGGTGTACCCCGCATTGTGCCCGATGATTCCTGGGATAGGCTCCAGGTTCCTCGCGACCCTGAAGAAGGAATAAGCGGTAGAAGATGGATGGATGGATGGATAAATTGCGTATATTTTGCTCAATTAGAATGGAAGGATTTAAAAACGACAAACTTATTCACTTACTTTCTATTCCCACCTTTGTGTGTGTGTGTGTGTGTGTGTGTGTGTGTGTGTGTGTGTGTGTGTGTGTGTACAGGCAGGTCCATAAGTATTTGGACAGCGACGTAATTTACCTCTTTTTTCCTCTGTACACCACTGCAATGGATTTGAAATGAAGAGGGGATTGTTCATTGTAGACTTTCAGCCTCAATTCGAGGGGGTTTTAACATATATATTGCATCAGCCATTTAGGAATTATAGCCATTTTATCTATTTCCACAGGCTCAAAAGTAGTTGCACAATTGACTGATAAGCAGTTTCATGGCTAGGTGTGGCCTGTGTCCTTATTATTTCCATGAAAATTTAAGGAGATAAAAGGTCTGGAGTTGAATCTGCATTGGGTAGCTGTTCATGAGAACTCTCAATATGCAGTCCAAAGAGGTGACGATGCAAGTCAAAGAAACCATCTTTAGGCTGAAAAGAGATAGCAGAGATACCAGAGTGAGCGAGCAGAAAGTTTTTCGGAGTGGCCAGATCAACAATTTGGTACATTTCTTAATGAAGGAATGCACTGGCGAGGTCACTGCCAAAAGGCCTGGAAGACTACGGAAGACAGCTGAAGTGGATGATCGCAGAATCCTTTCCTTGTTGAAGAAAAACATGGAAATTATGTAGGCGTATCATTGTCGAAGTCTACAGTCAAGAGACACCTTCATGAATATACAGACCATTTACCTCAAGATGCAAACGACTTGTAACACTCAAGAACTGAAAGGCCAGATTAGACTTACTAAAAAAGAAAAAAACTCTGACCAGTTCTGATGCAAGTTTAACTTGTACCAGAACGATGGGAAGAGTAGAGTATGGAGAAAAAAATGAAGGGCTCATGATCATCTGTCAAACATGGTGGAGGAAGTGTTATGGCATGGGCATATATGGATGCAAGTGGAACTGGATCAGTGGTGTTTATTGATGTGACGTCTACTAGAAGTAACAGGATGAATTCTGAAATGTACAGAGCAATACATTCTGCTCAGATTCCGTCAAATGCTGCAAAACTGATAAGACGGTGATTGACAGTACAGATGGATAATGACGCGAAACATACCGCAAAAGCAACTCGAGCTTCTTAAGGTGAATAAATTACATGCTCTTAAATGTCCGATGACGTCGACCCAGTTGAGCGTGATTTTCACATCCTGAAGACAAAACCGAAGGCAGAAAGACTCGCAAACAAGCAGCAACTGAAAGCGGCTGCAGTAGAGGCCTGGCAAAGCATTTCAAGGGACAAAACTCAGCACTTGCATGGGTTCCAGTCTTCAGACAGTCATTGGCTAGAAAGGATTTGCATCCAAGTCTTAAAACTAATCCTAATATTTGATTTGTAAGTTTGTCCAATTTGTCAAACCCTTTGAAATAAAACTGAAAGCCTACACTTCAATTAAAGCTTGATTGCTTCATTTCAAATCCACTGTGGTGGTGCACATAGGCAAAAGTATGAAAAAATTGTCGCCGTCCAAATACTTACGGGTCTCACTGTGTCTGTATGTATATGTGTACAGACCAGTATATTGTAAAACAAATCTCTTTTCTAGAATCCCTATTCTAACAAATAACAAATAGTAGCACTGAACAATCCATCATACTTTTATTCTGCTGTCTCTATTATTATTCTCTCGCTATTCGCACCTCACCTGTGGCTGCGAGGTTGTATAGCATTTCCACCACGTTTTACAACCTAACCCCGGTTCTCTGGCTGGATCCGAGTCCTATCTTGCGGAGTGATTTGGGATTTGTCTATCTGCTCTATCGGTGTGATGGGGCAGGAGGGTGAAACTCATTACTCTGCTGCCTTGTTTTTCCCCCGTTTACTTTCTTTTCCTCCTGCTGCAGACAGTCAGTGTTATGACCTCCCACTATAGTTCTGTGATGGAGCGAAAATTTCTCATTCTGTCTCCTTTTTTTTTTTTTTTTTGCTTTGTGTCTCTGTTTCCATGTAAAGGGAGGTAACAGTATGACTGGATTGCTCTGTCGTCCTGGCATTCAGCCACGCTCTTCCTGTTAGGGGAAGCGAATGCTGTAATTGTCTTTTTTTTTGTTTGTTTTATCAGATGACTGAGCAGCTCGACATCACCCTGCTAAAATTAGCAGCTGACTGTAGGTACTCCAACCTCAACTGAGTGTGAAGCAGCTTTCACAGATTTCTCCCCAAGCTGCTGGCTTTTAAAGATTATTTCAAGATCGCACTGCTGTCTTTTAAAGATTATTACTTGTCACACTCTATGAGACGATCCCGATAAAAATCAGAAAATTGGCCGAATTCTAGAATGGACTATGCGACGACGTGTGCTCGTCATGTCGGATTGTGCGATGAAGATCCTCTAACAATAGACGGTTATTAGGTTCTGTTCACATCATCTGTTAGCGAGATCTTGTGCAGAAACCAGGCTCGAATAAGAAGAAACATTCTTCAGCCTGAGCTTGAGGTCATAAGGATATAGTAAGGGTTCATTTCTGTTTGTAGTTTCCAGTTCTATTCGGAGATGTTCTACATTGGTGGTTTTTACACAAACAGTGTCACACAGCAACCAGTTTTTAATCAGAAATATCTGACGATGCCAGAACTTGAATTGTGGCATTCTTGGCATTTTTCTTCTAAGTTCTGTCAGTTGAGCCTTACAATGCTTTACAATACAATGCTCTAAAATACAATGTAATGCAATACAATACAAAACAAACCATCTCACAGTTCCATTGTTGACTCACTGCAGCAGATGGCAGATTATCCAAGCAAGTGGACAAATTACCCACACTCCCCTGTGTGCTGGGCTAGAGTGAAGACCAAATGTCCAGGCACAAGAAAGTACCTGGATCCTTTCATTTCCCTTTCCCTTGTCCTTTTCTATTTTCCTTCCCTTTCCCATTTTCCTTTCCTTCCCTTTCCCCTTTTCCTGTACTCCCCTTTCGTTCCCTTTCCCCTTTTCCTTTCCTTTCCTTTTCCATTTACCTTCTCTTTCCCCTTTTCCTTTACTCCGCTTTCTTTCCCTTTCCTTCTCCTTCCTTCCTTTACCCCTTTCCTTCCCATACCCCTTTACGTTTCTTTCTTTACCCTTTTCCATTTCCCTTCCCTTTGTACCTTTCTTTTCCTTCCCTTCACTTTCCCCTTTTCATTTTCTTCCCTTTCTCCTTTTCCTTTTCTTTCCCTTTTTTTCCTTGCCTTTCCATTCCCCTTTACCTTTTCTTTCCTTTTTTTCCTTTCCCCATTCCTTTACTTTCTCCTTTTTCTTTTCTTTTTCCTTTTCCCTTTCCTTTTATTTCCTTTCCCCTTCCATTCCTTTTCATTTTTCCTTTCCCCCTTTCTTTCCTTTTTTTTCCTTTCTCCTTTTCCATGTCCCTTCCCTTTCCCCATTCCTTTCCTCTCCTTTTCTTTCTGTGCCCCTTCTCCATCCCTCCCCCCTTGTTTTCCTTTTGCCTTCCCTTTCCCCTTTTCCTTTCCTTTCATTTTCTTTCCTTTCATTTCCTTTCCTTGTCCATGGTTTCCAATGTAAGACAAGGACTCACTGCACCAACCAAGTGAACAAATTACCCACATTCCCCGTGGGTTAGACTAAATGCCCAGGCACCAGAATCTGAGCCAGTGGGGAAATTGACAGCTAATTTTTTTTTTCCTTTTCTTGCTCTCAAATCAGTCCCAGAAACTACTTATGTGACCAAAATTAGTTCTGTTATTGCCAAAACAAAATGCATTAAATTCGAAATACAATTCATGTATTGAGTAAGGAATAAAACACTTGGGGGTGTGCTGTTGCAGGAACATAATCAACAACAGTGTGATGTACCTCGAATTACTGTTACTACATCGAAGTTGATTATTTTCCTATAATCACATAACTAGACAAGCTATCTCAAAAGCTAGTTCAGTGTTAAATTTAGGATCTATAACCCTATTAGCTAAGTAACATGTATGTTAGCAAGCTACATATCCTGTCTGTCAGATTGCATTCCATCATGGGTATACAATCTTCTCTGCAAAGGGACAGTGAGGCTGCAGGCTTTTTTTCCCCCAGTCACATGATTCTACTTGTTTAATCAATTGGACTCAGTCATCAGACGCCTGATGGTGTATCAGGTGTGTTTCGGCTTGGAATTAAACCATGCAGCTACACCAGCTGATAACCAGACGGGTCTGGGTTGTCCAGCCCTGAAGAGATTTAGTCATCTCCAGATCTTATTCCAGTAGATTATATGTAGCTAAATAAGTATGGGAAAAGAATTTATGAATCTGTGTGCTTAGTCCGTTTAACCTCACAATTTCCCAGTTATAGGACTATATAACCTTTACTGCTTGAACAATCATGTGACACAAACCCTTCTCTTCTGAATGGTTCGATGAGGATGAAAATCGTGTCAGTCATATGACTGACATCCGTACTCACCAGATCTCAACCCAGTTGAACATTTATGGAAGATTTTGGAGCTCCACCATCTCACTTGGAGCTCCACCACTCTCCTCATTCAGCATTACAACACCAAATGAGGAAATATCTTTTAGAAGAATGGTGTGCATCGCTCTAGTACAGTTATAGACTGACTTTTAGAATCAATGCCAAGATTCAGTGACGCGGTTCTGGTGGTTTATATCGGCCCAACTCCTTACAAACACATTTTATATTGTGTGTGTGTGTGTGTGTGTGTGTGTATTTCCCCTTAATTGTGTCACTTGTCCGTACCAAATACGGTAGTTTTATCTGTAGTACTACACTAAGTTATTTTATATAAAAAAAATAAAAAGCTCTGATTTCTCAAGTACCTGCGTGAACCAGTTACAAAAAACACCCATAAAATTGTGCATATACCGTAAAACTAAGACAGCCTATAATTTCATTTATGAACTTCAACTGTTATAAACTAAACTGGGCTTTACACAGTCAAAACGTTGGTGAAAGTCATTGCCCCTGTGATAAAATTGGTTAGTTTTGAGCTCATAAGATTCATAACGCATTGAGACATTGTGGGTTTCGCTTTCCTTTCTCCTAGTCCATTTTATTTTTATTTTTATGTTTTCTTCCCACACCATAATTTCTCGGAAGTGCCTCGCTGTGCTCGTACATGTCCTCTCAGGAGCAGAGGCAGGATCATTCAGTCTTGCTCGTTTTCCATCATGGCTGACGGCAGCCCCGACCTGATGGTGATGAATGGGCTCTTTAGGAGACTCGGCAGCGCCAAACCAATCAAAAGCTTTTCTTTCTAATTGAATTGCACTTTTCGCATTTCACTGACTGATGCCGTATCATTGTGTTTGTGCTGTAGAGGGAGAGATTTCAGTGTGTTGCTCAAATACACTGTGAATGCTTAATGAAGGTTATTAATGGGGAAGGTGTATTCAGGAAGACAGCAGTCTCCCTGCTGCAGCTTTGGAAATGAAAACCTTCACAAAGCAGATTACAGACCGGTCCGGTTTTCTCTTTTCTTTGCTCTGATCTTGAATTTTTCCCTCAAATATATTTCCCTTCGCTTCTCTGGGTATCTTGTTTTTTTTCTTTTCCTTCGAAAAGGTCAACCATCTCTCAAAGGTGAGTAGTTTTGTTTTGCAAGCGTCTTTGTGTCTGTAGGAATTTGGAGAACGATGAGAGAAAATGTCACAGCTTGAAGGCCGTCATAACAAAACAAGCAGACGCTGGAAAGCACATCGTATCACAGAGAGTTTGTGTGTTTACAACACAGAATCCTTGTTCTACATTTCTCCCTCTTGGGCATTTACACGCTGGGGAAAAAAAAGGCTGCCGAGGACTAAACAAACCCCAGGACTGTTTGGCGAATCCCTCATCGTGATTTTCTCTTTTGAAAAATGCTTAAACAATGTGCTGGTTATTGATTTGTAGAAAAGTAAGTGAGGAGGAATGAGTGTGTCCTGGAGGAAGTAGAATATCACACAGACAGGGAGTTCTGCACCAGAGAGCATCCGCTTCCTGACCAGAATCCTGCTACTTCCTGTGTCTCAACACGTATTATAATATTCAGGTGCATTCAAATATTTATCCAATATTATTCCCCTGCCACACACAAAGCAAACATTCCCAGTAGCACTATACTTCAAAAACTTTTATTTGTTAATTTATTATTTGTTTGGTTTTGCAGTTTTTTTTAGCTGAAGTAATATGTTGTCTCTGATATTCAACAAGGCAACCCAGGATTCATATGAATTTTTAAAAACAAAAAAAATTGTCATATCACGGCACTGTTGAATTCTTGAATCTGATTGGTCAGAATGTATTGCTTCATTCATCAACAGCAGCTCTGAGAGTAATGACGACTGTAATTCCAATATCGGTCCCTCCAGGATTTCGCGATCACTAAAAATAAAGCAAAACGCCGCAATTTTTGGAAATCAATGCAGATTTTCCACAGACTTTGACCAAGCCGCGTCATGTGACGTCATCACAACGCACATTCAGCCAAAGCCCTCATCGATTCACGTGCGTCAAACATTCGTACAGCTATAAGGTCTCAGCTATTTACCAACCGACATCGCTGCGAAAGACCACGCCAGACAATTCAATTTCGCCAATTCAAGTAGGACTGCAATATCAACACACTCATTCTAATACAGTTTCTGTTTGTTCGTGTTTCTATAGTAACAACTAATTCACAGGGACTTGGATACAGATTTAAAAAATTTGTTGTTTTATCAAAGAAAAATTTATAGGCACCGATCCCGTAAAGTTTTCTCTAAGGATGTGTTTGTTTAACATTTTCGGATGCTGTGTTTTTTAAGATTTTCCACCACCGGAGAGTCTTCAGGACGGAGGTCTTTCTCGGTAACGTCCAACAACTGTTGCATTTTGTTGTCCTAAGGAGAGAGAAAAAAAGGTGGCAGGTGAGATCAGTAACAGGAACTGGCCTGTTTCTCGGCTCTCCCAACACGTTAAACGCAGCAACGAACGGCCGAAAGTCTGATGGTGTCCTTCACTAAATTCGAAAATGTAATCATTGGTAAATCGGTGTGATGTACAGTAAGAGGAATAAAACGCGTCGAGATGTGACCACTTCGAGGCTTCATTATACGTAAAATAGTACCGTCTGTGTTTTATTAAATTGGATGATTAATCAGAGTCTGAAACCTCTGAGCTTCCATTATCCATTATGTTATAAAATATTCACCTCAGCTCTGTGTTACTGGAAGTGTCGGTTAAGGAAACTGGAGGTAATTACATGGGCTTTTGAGGAATGCGTATCATAACTTGAGGTAGGTGCTATGCATGTCTGCGTTAAGTATTGCATGTCTGTTTGTGTGATACATGAGCACTTAAGTCACTTTTAAAACTCGGTGATATTACTTCCTCAGCTGTTATTTATAGAACCGGTTCGAGCAACCACCTCACTTCAGGCTGTATAAAACAATGCAGGAAATTTCTTCATTACGTGTCGCCCATCCATAAAAATGCAAATGGACATTTGCAAATCATAGCAGCTCTTAAACCCCCACAACGTGGACGCATTATTACGTTAATGTAATTGGCAAGCCTTGCATTAATGCTTTTAACATTGTTCTATTTTTCTTCTTGATATCCCGGGCCATCATTCTTAATAAAGACCCAACCATGCTCGGGTTAGACCGTTACTCCTTGACTGCAGAGAATAAGAAAAGTTGCCGCCTGCCATTGTCGTACCCTCTCCATTACGTTTTTATTTATTTTATTTATTTATTTATTTCGCGGTCCGCTCCAGGTCCCGCATTCAATTCGTTCCTGATCGGCTCCAACTAGGCACTTCGCCCGGCACTGTTAGTGTTCAATCACCGTGATAGCTCTGCACTGGAACGAGCTGATCGATCCTGATGCAATTTGTCAGCTTGGATTTCTTGAGTCAGCATTTTCAGACCACTGCTTACGTTTCGTTTTCCATGACCGCATGCTAGCAAGGACAGAGAATGGAGTCAGAGTGGAAAAGTGAGGCGAGGATATGAGTTTGAGAGCGTGTCTGTCCGAAAGAGGAGTGGTGATCTGAGATGATGCGTTCCCTCTAGACAGTCCATTGTCTATGAAGGCTTTCAGACATTCAGGTCCTTTTGAAATAATTAATTGGATGAAAAGGAACGCATTAATGGACTGATGTGTCTAGTAGCACTACATCGGAATAATCTTAAGACATCAGATGAGGGTTCTCAACGTTATACGACACGTTCCAGTCCAACGTTATACTTGATTCAATGCTAAATGCGTAATAGCTACGTGAACCTAAATAAGACTACAGCAGAGCGTCATGTGGTTCAAATGGCCTCTGTTGTAGTATATTTCATGAAGGTTGTTCTGACAGTGTTTACTTTGTACCGTGTTGACACTCATCCGTCCATCTCGGAAACGATTAGTACAAGTTTGCTCAGTCTGCATCATCTGCTAATGAAAGAGTTTATTGGATGGTGGCAAGAAGCAGGTCATAATGCCTTAGTCATTGTCTTCACTCCAGAGGTTTACGGTTAATGAGTCTTGGAAGCGGCTTTGCCGTTTCCGAAAAATGTAACTGCCTGTAAAAGGCTTAGAAAAACAAACAGACTTGGAACCGGATTAATCCCATTAGACACGACCTTGAAAATTATTTTCAAATCAGCTAAGAGATGAGCATGACTTGTGCCTTCTTCAACATGTATTTGGAGAATTTAGCAGTAAAACTGAACGGCTTGCTAACTGATGTTTGGCACATCTTCACTGGCTTCCTGCAGCGAGGGAAGGAACACATGGCAGAAAGTTGAGGCAGCCGAGGGATCCGTGCCAGCGCCGAGCTGCGAAAGTTCTGGCAGGGAAGACGGATTGTGAGACCGGGAAGACGTTAATGCATGTTTTGCCACTGCTAGCAGGCTAATCTATTGTAATGAACCATTAGCCTTTTCCTTGATGGACTGCATTGCCCCTGGCTCGGGCAAGTTATCAGTGCACTTAAAGAATGATGTAGGAGGTTGTTAATTAGGGTTACTACATGGTTTACAGGGTCCTCATAGACAAATGTCCATGTTTGTCCGTAGAGGTTGTAGGGTTGAGATTCGGCATGCTGATTTCATGACTGCAGTCCGTGTGTGGGATGGAAACTATTTCCAAGACTACAAATAATGGCATACATACAAACAAGAACAGACAGGCACTTTCCCTTATGGTCCCTTATGAAAGTCCAATGTTGTGCTTCGAGGTCTGGTAAGTAAAAGTCATAGGACTCTCACTCATTTCTTGCTATGGTGGTTGACCATCATGCCAGTTTTTTTTTTGTTTTGTTTTTTTTCGTGAGCCCATAACATTGGCAGAACCCAGCCCTTGTCAGTGCCAATTGAGCATGTTGACTAGTGTCCAAAGTGGCTAGTTTACATTTATTAATTTAGCAGACACTTTTATTCAAAGCAACTCACAGAAGAGAGTTAAGGGCCTTGCTCAAAGACCCAACAGTGGCAGCTTGGTGTTTCCAGGATTCAAACTTGTAACCTTTCGATCGTTATTCCATTAATGAGCCACCATTGGTTGGCTGTTCAAAGTGGCAAATCAGCATTGGGAAAAGAAATTGATGCTAGCAAATAACATGCTGTAGCTTATTATATGCTCACATTATAGGGGCCAAGCAGGATTTAGATCTCAAGCTGTGTGTTTAACCAGATCCAGCGTGAGAATGGCAGCTAGTTTAATTTGGCTACGATTCAAAACGGCACATCAGTAAAGTTTATGTACACAGATTGATATGGTAGGTGCTTATTTTTTTGACAAAATCTAATGCATTCGCTTGCAATTTATGACAAATGCTTGTTTGACTACTGCCCCCTTTTGGTATGGAGCGCTGTTTCATCAGAACAGTGCATTTCAGCTATAAGCTGTTAACTTTGCAGTGTGTTTGAGTCAAAATTTTCCACAGGTGATGTGATCCTTAGTCAGCCTTAGTGAGCACTAGTTATTATCATTGTCCAAATATCCTTACATCTACTATTAGAGGTGTAATGAACTGCTACTTTCTGTCTCTACAGTATTTAGTGATATCTGATCAATCATATAATATAAAAACTGGTATTTTAATATGTAATGTAGAAGTGTCAGTGACATCGTAGCACTTGCAAGTGTACAGAGATATTCATCACGTTCAGTCACTGAGCCAAAATCATTAGCTTTAATCTCTGCAAGAGCAACATATAGAATTCCATTAACGCCACATCAGTCATTGAGATTTATGCATACTGTATGTTCGATAAATCCGTTCAATTCAATTTTAATTGTATGGCCCTTGTATCAATGGACATTGCCCCAAAGGAGCTTTACAGGAATTTATAAACACAGGATACAGATGTTAGGTGTGTGAATTTATCCGTATTGAGTGAGCCTGTGGTGCCGGTGGTAAGGAAAAACTCCCTAAGATGATATGAGAAAGAAACCTTGAGAGGAACCAGACTCAAAAGGGAACCCGTCTTCATCTGGGTAATAACGGATAGTGTGAAAGTAAACAGTTTTTATATGAAGTCTGTTTTGTTAAACTAATACACTGTTCACTAAAGGAGACTGCAAAATTGCATGTGGTAATTGCAGTCCTAAGGCCGTAGTATAAACCGTAGTCCCAGCAACCAAAACGCAACTGTTCATGGGAAATGGAGGTCCAAAAACCATTTCCATGGTGCTTCAAGCGGCACCATCCTCAGCAATCTCTAGGCTAGGCTGCACTGCTTGGGGTCGTCCTCAATAGCCTCCAGTTGATGATAGCTCCACCCAGAAGTAGGGCATCAGGATGGATCAGGCAGGTCCGTAGAGCAGAAAGTGTCAGGATCACTGGCATCTCCATCAAATCATGTGTAGCTCGACAGAAGCAGAGCTGGAGAAGGAATTAAAAATAAGAGAGAGGGTGAGATTGTTGGGTAAGGATAAGACTGCGTACTTTACGTAAAAGAAAGTCTATTCATGGTAAGCTTGAGTAAACAAATAATGAATAAATAATGAGATAATGAAAAGTCTTAAGTACCTTCCTGGTCTAATGCATGTGAAATGTGTGCTGTATTTTTCTTTTCGATTCCATCACGCTTCGCTTTTGTCACTGTGTTTTTAGCTCTGGATTTTGTGCTTTCTTTAATGTGCAGGATCACTCAAACAGTCCCCATGGCCAAATTGCTGTTATTTATGTCCGTGTGCTTCCACTGTGAAGTTGCGAGGCAAAATGGGTCTCTCTTTTTGTTTTTGTTTTTCTTAGGAACCCTGTAGTAATGTGCATTTTAATACCTTGTTGTGAAAGATATTGTGAGAGATTTCTGAATTACTGGTGGCAGTGGGTGTAATACAAAGACCGAAAATATTTAACTTTATACACAGAATGTGTTTTATTACCAGATTCCCCATAAACCATATTTATTTGCTGGACTGTAAGATTTCCAGCTCTCAAGTTTGTCCGTCATTCACATTTTCACTCTTCTCGAGCCGCGCTCATGCAGTGTGCCATCGATTGAAGAAGAATTTCATCCTCGGCAAGAACGGACAATAGCTCCTTCATCTCTGAATTCCAGACATGTCTCTTGTTAATTTTTTCTACTGACTTCAGGCTTTTCCTCCTCTTATTTTCAGTCATGCTACTTGAATGGTAACAGCATGTCGCTGGACGTCATACACTTTTGTTACTAATATATTGCCTTGTGTCTACTCCCCAGAATCGTCGAAGGTCTCGTCTTTGTCGATTGCCTTCAGTTGTCAGTTTTTCCCCTGGATTTCATCTTTGGCTTGTGTTCAGGCTTACTCAAACTCCTCCCTGATTAGTTACTACGTAATCTAAAGACACATAGTCTTCATAAGACTGTCAGAGATTCGTTGTCTCCTTCATGCCGATAAAATAAAGACAGATTAGTTGCAAATTAAGTTAGAAACATAATGAAAGGGGCATCTCTAGCCCTATTCGGACAGGATTAGTTTAATATAAGGAGGTAGGGAAATGTAAATATTACCAGTAGAGATGACACTACTTATAACTAAAAACACAACTTGCACAAAACCACACCTTTACTACCATAATCACTCACATTGCAAATACAATAAATGATAAAGTATACATGTAATAAAAAAACAAAACGACTTTCACAGTTCCAAAAAAAATAAAACCGTTCAAGTCCAGTTCCAATCTTCTTCGTTCTTCTTTTTTTTCTCAGATATCCGATCCTGGGTATTGGTGCCAACTTAAACGTGAATCCAAATCCTTCACGTCAGTTTTGTGTGTTCCCATCTCTGGAAAGATTACACTATCTTTTACCTAGTATAAAAGGACCTACTGAAATAAATCTAGGTAATATCTAATATCAAAAAACATCCCGGGGGGGGGGGGGAGAGTTTAGCACTTTTTATAAAGACACA
>JAOUWY010000054.1:35620323-35630893 GCA_025728095.1 Prietella phreatophila | reverse complement strand
CTGAATATACTGTAATATTTTTAAATATTGGTTTGGGTCACATGATCAAAAATTCACACTCTCTTACTGACACTAAGGTCATGTGGGCATTAAGACACTTAGAAAGCCAATACAATATAATGACACTAGCATTAATAATTAAATGCTACCTTCTGGTTAAGTTGAATTGTTATGCTGTTCCCCACTAAAACAAGAGAGCAGGTTTAAAATGGCTCAGTAAATACCTCAAATGAATTTGAAAGTCTATGCAAAGTCTTCAGTGAACACATGATCCCATTAGGAACTTCGGTACTTAGATGAGTATGTGTAAACGAAAGGCATACTGGTTTCTGTGTACTATTTTTTGGGAATTAGGACATAGAAAACATCACCATAACCATAGATTCAATAACGTATTGCAATAACCTAGTACTGGACCGAACCTAGGTGTCCAAAAACTTTTGCTTATAGAGTGTACTGTATAAAATGTTGTACTTTGCTTTTGCCTTTTCTAAAGACATCCCTAAGGAAGTCGACAATGGTACATAGAGGGTATTGTCTTGCTATATGGGTAACTTCATTACTCATAGCTGCATGCAAGCAGTAACTACCCACTGGGGTACATCATGGCTACAGTGCCAGGATATAAGATTTATTTCCACCATAATGTTACACATCTGTATGCGCATGTCCAAAAAAAAAAAAAAAACCCCAACAACTTTATCTTCTTGTCCATACCTCAGTGTTAACACATTAGCAAGGCATGAATAACTTTTTGGTGGCACTTTAGATTTCTGGCATTCAGGTCTTCTTATGTGCAAATTCAAAGTGCAGATTCAAAAAGGTTGATGGAAATCACACTACAGATGGCTGCAGGGCTGAAGCACCCTATGGTGCATTTCACACAGATATTGTGGGCATGTATCTCAGTGTATGGGACTGTAGGTGGTGTAGCATAACAGTGGATTACATTGAATAGACATTTTAGTTAGATAACATTTAAACACACCCGGCAACATTGTTTTTAGGTCTGTCACCCACATTTTGAGCACTAATGGCGATGAAGAAGTTGTCTGACTTCAGATATTGCAATGTTTTTGTTCTCAGCTAGACTGCACAAGACAGCTGGAGGATCCAGCTGGGGCTCCATGTCTCCCAACACAGCAGGCTTCACTATTAAACACAATTAACTCACTTAGAGCTTGTTTTAGGTTAAATTTACCGATTTAAAGTATGTAAAGCAGATCAGCCCTAGAGCTGATAAGAAAAGCACATACTTTATGCAGATGGTGTCTACGTACAGCAAACATTTGAGACGACGCATCAAACATGGACAGAATCAGGTTTCGTTCTCAAAATAATGTATTGTTTTGTTTTCGGATGAAAGTGCTCATGAGCTCACTGTGTTTATTAATACTCGAGATGATATTACATTTATATTCCATGGATTAGTTTCCTGGTTTATCCAGAACATCTAACATTTGAGGGTTCCTAGTAATTAGGGATTTTAGCACAAGGCGCAACAGTTGCTAAGATTTAAGCTCACACCCCTTCAGTCACAAGGGCAGAACTTTAATCATCAAGCTACCACTTAAATGATATTACGGCAGTCTATTACTCTCAGCCTCAGATGCTCTACCCACAGACCATCTGATGTATATTGCACACTTGGCTGGCCACAACTACTGGACTCTTGGCTATCGGCACTTGCTTGGACGTGTATTTATCGGTTTGATGGAGAAGCAAACTTTTGAACATACTGACAAGAGTGAGGCTTTTGGAGCATAATACTAAAAAAAAAGTTTGCAAGGTTCACAGCATGCCATCTTTGGCATTACCAGTTGTCTCGCAAGCCAGTCTTCTAGCTATCACTAGACATTCTTGTACTTTGTCACTAAACATGTCCAATAAGTAGGTCGAAAACAGACTACTTTTCCAGAAAGTGGGTGTTTGGCCAGTAAAAACCTAGCAAATGTGTCTCATTTATTTGTAACCAAGTGCTTAAAATGTCTGGAATAACTTTTAAAGACAATATGCTGGGAACGTTTGTTAATCTTTTAATTGGATCTTGCTCCAAAAAGCTCACTGATGTTTATTAATATGGTTTTCTCTTAAGAAGTGACTGCACAAGGATGTGGATGTGCACAAGGATTTGTAGCCTGCAGTATTGCTGAGGGTTAGCTAAGTTTATCAGAAGCGAAGAGTGTGGGGATCTGAGGATGAGACTACCACCACCATGTTTCAGCCAAGCCATAGTAAACTTTTAGGTTTCCAGGTTGTAGGATAGAAGTCTGTTTGATCACAGCATCATTTAAGCAAAAACAACAGTTTGGTCATTTACGATTTCAGTCACTCTTGTAAAAGTATGTGGTTCTTGTCCATGTCGAGTAAAATTGTAGAAGTCTGGCCTTCCAGAAGACTAGCAATAATCGACACTACTCTGTCTTTCTCATTACACAGAGATCCGGGGGAGTCGTGGCGTAAAGGACGGTCCGGGTCGGCAGCTTCCCCTGTACGACACCCCGTACGAGCCTACGGAGAACGGCGGGGATTCTGACCCCCTATGTTCACGCGAGAGCAGACTGCCTCAGGATGACGAGAGGCCGCCGGAGGAGTACGATCAGCCCTGGGAGTGGAAGAAAGAACGCATCTCGAAGGCCTTCGCAGGTATTGCCCAGAGCCTGTGTATTAATCAACATCTGTGTTGTTTCGCTTGGTGTTTGGTGCTTGGTTCTGCGCTCAGGCATTCTGTTCTGGTGTATGTGTGTGTGTGTACTCTGGAATGTATTGCCAGATGGTATTTTACTGATAGCGATGGTATACTTGTGCTTAAGGAGTGGGGAACCTCTTGCCTCGAGGGCTGATGATCCTAAAGCCATTGATGTATTTTAACATTTAGCAGAACGGTTTTAATGGAGAGTGAGCGGTCTTCGGTTGAGGTAGCAGACAATTTAAAGGTAATTCCATGACAAATCTTAGAGTGATGCCCTCGGGCAATAGGATTCTCTATCTCTGCTTTGTGGTGATGGAAATTGGCTTAGCAGGTTTTCGTAAAAAGCCAGTATTCAGTTTTTATCTCATTCTTTAACTCTGAACACTTCTTTTCCAGTGCTTATTCTTCTGGGTGGCTTTTCTACTGGATATTCTGTTCATGTTAGTGTTGTTGTTTTTTTGGTCTTTTTTTGATTGGGAGGTGTCAAGCAAAAGGAAGCACGTTTCCATCTTTCACTCTTACAGGTGCTCCTGGTGGAATGTTTCGGTTTCCCTGAATGCCAGAAATGTATGGCTAACTCGGCCATAACTAAACAGGGCTGTTCAAGGACAAGAGGAATTAGCATTAACCATTTAGCAAGAGGATTATAATGACATAAACATAACCCATTTATAGTTTTTGAAAGGTATTTTCCTTTCTTTTTTTCTTTCTTTTCTTGTTTTCTGGAACAGCTCTGCTTTGTTATGACTGCATTAGCAGCAAAGGAGAAGGCAGAGGATCAGCTCGGAGAAGAGTCAACACCTCCAAATCCCTCACAGGTACCCATGGAGAAGGGCTGCTATTTTTCTTCCACTAATGTCTCTCTTTCTTTCTTTTTTTTTCTTCTGTTGTTTTTAATTTAAGCATGTGTCTGCTTGGGTGACCACAACAGCCTCAGAGGTAACACTAGCTCAGCAGTTAAGGTTTTGTGCTAGTGGCCGGTGAATTTAAATCTCAAGACTTCCAGAGAACCATTTTTTTGTGTACTTAAGCAACACAATTAACTGAATTGGACTCACTTTGGATTTGGAAAAAAAAAACATTTACCAAAAGTACCTATCAAATGTCTTACACACAGTGTCAACAGGACAGAAAAAAACCTCACAGATGTCTTCATTTCTCCCATAATTGTCACTTCCCTTTTCACATTTCAGACAGAGTTAGTGCTATTTGCAGATTAGAATGCAAATTAGCCCAGCTTCTCGGCACACTTTGATAATTAATTTCCTTTCATCAGGATTACGAATTAATTCTTTCTTTTGAAGAGGAGACAAGAATTTGCCGTCCCTCCGGAGCATGATATTTTCCACTTGCCTTTGTCCTCTTTTCTTTTTATGTTCCATTTCCCTCGCTCTAACATTGCTCACTTTGACAGAGGAGAAGCCCATCAGGAAGCAGAGATACCATGTCTCTCTCTCTCTCTCACTCTCTCAGAAGCGCAAAACCTCCCTTTGAACCTGTTTGCTCTCAGACGTTGTCTTCAAAAGAGGTTCGAGTCAAATTCTCAGGAACAACAGCAATATGCGGAAAGACGTGCCATTCTGTAATCAGGCGCCAGCGTCAAGACACGATCATTCACCCAGGATGGGTCAAGAGGTCAGCCGAAGGTCAAATCAGGACATTATTTAGAGCCCACGATTTCCATAGCTTGGGTGAAGCTAAAATGACTTGTTACCAGCAGACTTTCAGGAGGAAGCTTAAGAAGACGATTTTACTCTGAAAGAAAGCCTTTTGTGTTTATATTCCGTTTCTATTTCCATGTAAAAATATGCAGCTGATTTACCATGTTCCTCTATTCTTTATATTACAATGTGCCTTATTTCCATCCCCTCAATCCATTTTGGATTGAAGTGTCAAGACGCGAAATATGTGGAAATAATATAGATGGATGCACATGCACTTGAAATAAAGATGGTTGGAAAGGAACCAAAGAACTTTAAAGATGGAAAGAAAGAGGGGAAAAAAAGAAAAAGTTGTGCATGCTTATCAGAGCCAAGTGTGAAAATAATTACTGAGCGCTGCGTTATTAAAAACCTGTCCCGTTTAACTTCATTAATCTTCATTGAGTCCAGTGGTGGAGAACTAATTGGTAACTCTTGGTTTTCTGCCCGAGTACTGTTGTGTTGTACTGTGTTGTGTGTCGATGCACAAAATTCAGGTCTCGTATTTCATATTCGATGCGTTCTCTACCTGCAGAATCCTCAGTGGGATGTATATTTGTGCTCGTGCTGGCACTCTGTGGGATTTTGTACACTTAATCATTTATCCTGGATACCACTTAGTGCACCACTACTCACACGCATACACACTTAACCTTCAGTCATGTACACACAGCAGGTGATTGACAAGATTAGCGCCGGTGGGAAGATTTACAAGACTAGATATTAGCATGCGCACTTCACCAGATAAACTTTGCTTGGAAAATTAAGGGACTGCTTAACTTAATCTTTTACTCCAGACTGCATTAACTGGCGAGATGGTGCGGATCTAGCATTTGGCTGAGGGCTTTAATCCCCGGTGAGGAAAAAAGTTCATCGGTGCCTGAGTACAAAAAAGTTCAGTCAAGTTTCTTCTTAAGTATAAAAGTTTAAGATTTATTTTTCTCTCCGACTGAAGGACGTTGCATGGAATCCATCGACCACTTGTTCTTAAGGGATTAACTATAGTACAGATATTTTGTAGTATTACAAATCCACGGTCAACATGGCAACCATTCCTCCATTCGCAGAACCTATGTCTAGCTAATACACTCCTGAGATTACCTGCAAATTAACATTAATCTCATCTGTACTTCTATACCGCGTTAAAGATGTATCCAGGGGTGCGAACGTCTACGGTGAAGCTGTAGCCTTTACCCAACAACTGATCACAAGCGATTAAAGTTTTGTAGTGTGAAACGGTCAGCGGGCCTCGGTTTTTTGAAGGAACTAACTGATGGTGTGAGAGATGCACTTCAGCAATACGTTAAAGCATTGAGCGCCTTGACGGCATCATGTGATCAGGTAATCGATGTGCTTGTGGATCTCAGTGGGGGAAATTGTAATCGGTTTACTGAATGGGTTTCTCTATTTCCTTTGTTCTCTTTACCTTCGACGATTTTCTTGTTAGCACCTCCGTGCCTGTCCTGAAAAGCTGTAAGGCATGAGATTATAGACTTTCTTCTCAAAACGGTGGCCCAAACCTGGCACTCAGGGAATTTCTCCTTGCTTGGCCTTGCTGTTATATTGTGATAGCCGTGCTAATAGCCTCCTATCATCTCACACAGGATGGTGTTGATCCCTCTGGCTTCAGACTACAGTGACTAGTGACACCTTATCTTCCCACACACACTTTGACAGCTCTAATGCCAGAAACCCCCCACCACCACCACCACCACCACCACCTCTCCACCTACACATACATGACACACAAATGTATAGATATAGCCAGCATGGTTGCCTTTACTGTTACTGCTTTCTGAGAGAATGCAGCATGAGACTATCAGAATGTGAAATGTTAAAAGATTTAAGTATTGTAATGAAGCATTATATAACGCTCCACATCCAGGTGGTTTAACCATGTATGAAATAAGTACTGTGTGCATCCTATTAACAATATGACGCAAATTCAGTCATGAAGAATTCGATTGTCTAATTAGAATCCAATTCAACAGCCCAATTCAAGCTGGATTAGTTTTACATGTGGAGGTCCGGTAATGTACTTTGGAGTTCATAAGGCTATATGATGACTACTTAAGGCTTTCATGAAAATCGATATAAACCTGTTGGTTTATTCCAAAAGACATAAGCTGCCATAAAGATTTCAGGTTGACTTAACACCTAAGTAAATGTAAAACATGTAAAACTACAAATATTTCCAATTTGTACTGGATTCTAATCAGACTGTATAGTACAGGAGTGCTCAGTTACAATTTCTATGTCAAATTCCTTGCTTACCATAGTCTAGATTAACAACTAACATGACAGAATTTTCAAAATCGCTTTGTTATGTAGTAGCCACACACGTCTTTGTCCATTGATTTCATCATCGTGTCGTCAGATCGCTAATCAGACCAGAGAGTGTGAATAAAATGTCAAATATGTGAAAGTCTGTGAAATCTTTCTGAGCTAATGTCTCTAGCCCTGTAGCTACGATGTTTGGTACGATGAGATGAATAATTTGATTGGCTGAAATAAGCCACAGCCAAGAATCTGCTACAGAAGATGATTTGTGTTTTGAAAACTAGACTTACTGAATCACGGCCATTTAAAAAAAAAAACGTTTATTCAGTCTGCTGAAATACTTTGCTCAATCTGCCAGCTGACAATCACTGGTATGGTACCTTAGCACATACACCTAATCCAGCTCAAACACGGCTTACTTCCTCCACGTTAGCACAGCAGTCAAGGGTGAAGTTGGAACTGCCATAAAGTCTTATCTATTTCTAACATGTCTGTCTATTGCTTTTACATTTTTTCTCATCCTGCACTACATAACATCAGAGTGTGTTATTCACAGTTGCTAATAACACCCACATCAGTCTGTACAAACTCAGCCAACATTAAGTCTGTTCACATCAAGCTGTTTTTTCACCCTTTTTTTTCTATAGCGTTGTCAGTGTGTCTTAATTAAGCCTCTGTCAGGCATGGATGAAGGTGTGAAATGGAGTGTATTCCTCTGCCAACTGTGTCCTACTTCTGCAGTTCAAAAAAAACATCAGGCTGAAATCAGGACACCATGACTTGAATAGCATCCTCCAGTGAGTTTGGCCACTAGAGAGTTTTTGGGAACATGGTGCAAGGTATACGCATGAAGTGTGTCCCAACTGGAAGCAGGCTAGAGATCAGTTCAAAGTAAGGACAGTGTGTCAGAGTGGCCGCGTAAAGCTAACTGATCTGCCAGGTTTTGTTGTGTTGGTGGTGAGCCAAAGTTCAGTTTAACAAGCAACGTTGCCAACTTTGTGACTTGACCGAGTTCCCAATGACCAATCACTGATCACAATTGTTTCCTAACAACCAATCACTGATCACCATAGTTTCCAAACAACCAATCACTGATCACCATAGTTTCCAAACAACCAATCACTGATCACCATAGTTTCCAAACAACCAATCACTGATCACCATAGTTTCCAAACAACTAATTACTGATCACCATTGTTTTCCCAGCATCCAATCACTGATGATTGTTTCCCAACAACTAATCACTGATCACTATTCTTCCCCAGCAACCAATCACTGATCATTCTTTCCCAACAACCAATCACTCGTTAATCACCTTTGTTTCCCAACAACTAATCACTGATCATCATTTTTTCTTAACGACCAATCACTGATCACCATTGTTTTCCAATATCCAATCACTGATCACTATTCTTCCCCAGTAACCAATCACTGATCATTCTTTCCCAACAACCAATCACTGATCACTGTTGTTTACCAACAACCAAATTTAATTACAGCGATTTAATCATTATGCAAATTAGTTTATGACATCATCTGGTAGGATCTCAAGGCTTTTTGAGTGCATTAGCTATTTCCCCTGAAAGGTTTTGGTAACACTGAGTCAGAGTATGAGCACTGAGAATAATGAGTATTGAAGCTCATTATTCATTACTGCTAGCTAGCCAAGTTTGACAATATGCAGTCATGCAAGAACACTGATAAAACAGCAGAGGTCGGTCACACACAATGTTGTTATATGCTTTTATTAATAGTACTGTGAGGAATTACCTCACATTTCGACAAAACTTTGAGCAAAAATGAAGATCAGTAACACTTTACCTCAGTGAGTCGTATGTGTGATGCTAGCTAAGTTAAAAGAAACATCATGGCTAATTGAGAAATGTTAGCCAAAGACTTACGGCCATTAATTTTCTGAAATTATGTGACATTGTGAGGTCAGTCTCGTCCTTTCAGTGTTTAAATAGTACTCTAAAAAAGGTCAAAGTGTGCCTTCCTTAAATGGCCCCTTATTGTACGTGTTTGGTGCCTCCTTTGTGCTGTAGTGCTTGTTTATTGCATCTGTACTCAAGAAACTCTAAAATTCAAATTCTCGCTTCATGTCCTTTATGTACCCCACCTGCATTATAGTCTTCACACCATTTAGCTTTAATACCAAGAGGCACAATGATAGCTCTAACAAGGTCCTGTAAAGCAGAAACTCACATTAGTAGGGTGTGAAACACTGCCACTTGATTCACTTCACCTTCCATAGAGAAAAGTTAGAGATGTGACAGTTCATCCTATTACTGTGTCAGCTAGGCTGTGTTACCTTGCGCGAATTGACTTCTCATCCTTCCTAAAGTGAGAAACGACCGAGCTCTCCTTTCCCAAAACAATTATTCACTAATCTGCTCTACCGGATGAGAATTAGCACTTAAATCAGGCCCATGGCAGCCCTCGGCTTCACCCTGCTGTAGAGAAACTTATTATATTAGCTGTCAAAGCCAATGACCTCTCTGTGACTTAGCGACTCGGTCCCGATCCGCCAGCAGGGATGAGATAATGCTGATGCTCCTCTGGCTGTCATTGCGAGCTAGCTGCTCTCTAATGGTGGCCTTCATGGCCATCGCTGAGAGGATGTGATTGGAGAACTCTGACAGTAGAGCATCTTCCTTCCCGTCATCTTGCTGTAGATGTAGCGCCATTTATTATCAAAGACTGCAGTGCAGCTAGAGTGAGTCACCTCTGTGGCTGAGGACAAGGACGAGTTCATAATTTGGTGTTTGGAGGAGTTGTTTTATTAGGTTGTAAAACGCAACGTGGCACAGTCCTGCAGTCAACAAACTAGTGGCTGTGTTTCACTGAAATTCTCCTCGTCCCCTGGTGAACACCAGCAATGCCAAGTGATCATAATTCATTCATTTATTTATTTATTTATTCGCACGGGGTGCACAGGGTATCCAGTTGACACCATCAGGCCTGGGATCCTGCAGGACCCAACTCAACATTCATTCCTTCATTGTTATCGAAATCGAAAATCGAAACAAATACATGTGTTAGATGTTGTGGGCTGGTTTAACTTTATTTCATTAATTAAGACTGGGACCTGGTTGGCTAGCATGGTTTCTCTGTTGGTGTTATTTTGTGTCTTTATCAGCTGGTGCAGTGCTCACACTGAAGGATTCTTATTGGCTCGAAGAGAAAGAAAAAGCCTTCATTTGCATATTTGATCCAGGTGTGTGCTCGTGTCCACTCCTCAGAGGAATCCTTCTTTCTCTCTCTGCTCTGTTATTACTTCTAAAGTCCTAAAGAGTAATGAGAGCTTTAAAGCTCAGGACGGGTTAATCCTGCAGCCATCATCCCAACAACTTGTGTGCTAATTTACTTTTTCTTCCAGTGCAGTTTTCCTGGAGCACTTTCTTCCAGTTTCCTTCATTTCCTTTTCCTGCCACTTCCTGTTTTCTAACATCGTACTGTTGTGACCTACACCTAACCTTGTTTGAACTGACCTACAGCACTTTCTTTCACTCATTCGCAATCTTACTCTTTTCCTTCTCTTCCCTCCCTTCTCTTCTTCCTTTCCCCATGGTCTTTCTTTCTTTCTCTGTCTTCTGGCATTTAATTCTATCTTTTCTTTTTTGTAATTTCTGCTCTCTCCATTGTATTCTTTGCTTTTCTGTCCATTCTTCATTCTGTCTTCTTTTCCTGTCTCTTTCTTTCTTTCTTTCTTCTTTTACCATATGCCTTTTGCTCTCTTTATTCTCTATACTTTAAATCTTTCCCTCTATCTTGCTGTGTATTTCTTTCTTCCTTTTGCTTTTTTTGCTCTCTTTATACTCTCTCTCTCTCTCTCTCTCTCTCTCTCTCTCTCTCTCTCTCTCTCTCTCTCTCTATTAATATCACACACAGAACTATA
>JAOUWY010000054.1:35379209-35393296 GCA_025728095.1 Prietella phreatophila | reverse complement strand
TTCACCTAAATTCTACCTGGTTGTTGGGAATTCATTTAACACCATTCATCAGTCAGTTACACTGTATGACCTTTAACTACATACAAAGGGAATTGCAACCATAGATTTGAAGTAGAATAGGGTAAGAGAACCCAGGGCGTCTTTTGCCACACTAAATTTATAGGCAAAAGTCTGCTACATGTGCATTTGAAGAAAGGATACATACACACCCACAACCACACATGAAACCCCCCAACCACACACACACACACACACACACACAGACACACACACACACACACACACACAATCAGCATCCCCCAGTTACTAGTATTCCGGATTCATTAGGGTACTGTGGCTTCCTTCCCCTCTTCCTCTCTTCATTTTCATCAAAACATTGCAGATGAGGTCCTGAGCCCAATTAATCACAGTGCCCTGCTTCATCACACACACACACACACACACACGTGCACATGCACACATACATGTTAATCCATCAGCTCACCAGGCATGCTAACGGCCTTTCACCCAGTCTGGCAGCTCTGTCAGCCAACATCAGCACACACACATGCAAAAATATATACCGACACGCACACACACAGACATGCACATAAATGTGGGCACCCACCATCACGCATTAGCACTGTGCTCAGACTTCTAAACCCACTCTCTCACACACTCCATTTGTCTCTAATATTGACTATACAGTTGTGAGTTCAAATCCCGGGAATGGAAAGGATTCAATGTCCGACCATCTTTATGAACTGACATTTACCCAGTTTTCACACCAAATTACTAAAAAACTTTGCAAAAATCGAACACGCTACGATACTACAGATCGGACAAAGCATAATGCAGCTCGTGTAATGCTTCCATCTGCTCCTGGACTCCAAAAACAATCTAAAATTAACATTGACAAACACGAGAGACAAAGACAGAGAAAAAGAAAGAGAAGCTTTGAGGCAAAGAAAAAGGGACAGAGGAAAGAAAGGAAGAGAAAGCCAGAAAAAGAAAAAAAAAATAGCAGACATCAGCACACCGGTGTTTCCCATTTCTAGTGCAAGGTCAGCAACAAGCTCCATTTACCTCCTATTTACCTCACAAAGGGGATTTCCTTAGATTAACCAAATGTCCAAAAGACTAATGCTACATAGTTTGCTACTGATTTAACATGACGTAAAACATCCTGTAAATAACCAGTATTTTAACAAATAACTATATCAGGTGATCAGCAGTTTTGAAATATTAGTTAAACCAACCTCCTTGGCACCAACAACCATTCCACAGTTACTAAGATCATATTTCTGTCCCTATCTGATAGAGCTCTTGACCTGTGCTGCTCTCACATGACTGGCTGATTGGATAATAGCAAGAATAAGTTGCATGAATTAGGGTTAGACAGTGAATTCAAGTAACAAAGTGTCTGGAGTCTAACGTGTACAAGATGTTTTTATTTAGAAACAAAGAAGTGGTCAATTCTTCAGGCACAGCATTGAATTGGATAATGTTTGGCTTTCGTCTGTCTCATAGACGTCTCACACTTCCTCCCATACTGTACGATTAGACCATGAAAAACCATGCGGAATAAAACTGCCCATTTTTGAGAGACACGGTGTCATTTCTGCTCAGCTTTGTGCCGAATGCATGTGACAGGGCTTTTAACACGACGGCTGTTCTCCCATAAAGCTGCCGCTGTGTGTGTGTGAGAGAGAGAGAGTGAGAGAGATGAAGAGAGGGAGAGCGGAGAGGAGAGAAATGGTGTGAGTATAGAGTGCAGTGAAGCTCTCCGTATCTCATTCAAGTGCTCCCTAAAACCTCCTCAAAATGGATCCAATTATGGAGCAGGCCTCGCTTGTAGTAGTCAATGCAATTGTGTAACCCTAATTTTCTCTGCCGCCGGTGCACTGACGCCTGACACAGTCCTGTCAGCGATGCTGAGTCTCGTCTCTCTACTCTGACGATGAAATGAGATCTCCCCTCTTAGCTGCGCAAAGTCTAAATTTCAAAAAGAAACGAGTCAGAAAAAATCATCGGCTGCTAGAAAAACCCGTCAACGCTTTAGCACACATCTGCTGCCATTCTGTGTTCACTGCCAATTCAGAGACACTGTATCAAGCATGTGACCCAAAAATAAACCAATTAATGTTCATGAATACCTGAATTAAACGCTCAAGTGTTCTGCTTTCTGTTTGGATGTATCTTTACTCCTCCGATTCGGTGATATATCCTCTGTCTTACCAGAGTGAATCTATAATTCTACGCTGTCTTTCATAGAGTCAACTAGAGTCTGTTATGTCTGTTATGTTTATTATTTCTTTTCAAGTTACTTGTATTATGGATTACTGATGGACAGGGTGCCAGGCCCTCGCAGCGCACAATCACATACATATTCACACGGCCATTTAGACATGCCAATCTGCCCACCATGCATGTCTTTGGACTGGGGGAGGAAACCGGAGTACCGGTTTTACCGGCGTATCGGTAAAACCCCCGCAGCATGGAAACTTCGCACACACATGGCCCCGGCAGGACTCCAAGCCTGGACCCTGGAGGTGTGAGGTGAATGTTCCAACCACTACGCCACTGTGCGCCCATGTATATAATACATTTTCCATTTTCCATACCACTTATCCTAGACAGGTTCTTGGGGGAGGCTAGAACCTATATCGTTCAACCTACAGTGCATGTCTTTGGACTGGGGGAGGAAACCGAGTACTCATATTAAACCCCTGAAACATAGGGAGAACATGCAGCTCTGCACATACAGGGCAGATGAATGATTCAAACCCCCAACCCTGGAGGCAAACATGCCATCCATTAAGACACCATGTCCCCATATATATATATTTGATAATTGATACAGTTCGTCAGGTTGAATTGTCTTAGGCCCTTTTCATACCATAACATCCATCTCAAGCGATCTGGTCACAAGTGGACAGCTAAAACACATAGCTGTTTTGTATGCGTCTCCAGTGACAACTTCTGATCAGATTTCATACACATACTTTTCATCAATCTTCCATTGTATTCATTTCCAAGCAGAACTGCCCATGTGAATCCCCAGTACCTTTACGGGCTGTTTTTTTAAATGCTTCATTTTTGTGGTCTGCTAATGAAATTGCCATTGATGAAGGAACAGAAGATGAGATGACAAAAAAAAAGCTACAAAAAGCAGCTGCTTTCATCTCTGCTGTTATAGCATTACCTTTATCCATTAGCCTAGTGCTGGAGAGCTCTCGAACCTTTCAGCGTGATTTCCAAACAATGATTATGCACCTTTTTGACTAGGGTAATGACACGGCCAATTCATTGCTGTCTGGGACACAAACAGATTTCATTCAATTCGATTGTATTTGTATAGCACTTTAAACAATGGACATTAAAAAAAGCAGCTTTACAGAAATCCGGATATAAGATTGAAATTTTAATCGATCCCCAATGATACAGCAAGGAAGAACTTACTGAGGTGAAAAGAGGGAAAAACCTTGAGAGGAACCAGACCATCTTGTGGTGTGATTTTCAGGAGAACGAGGCTCCAAGCAGAAGTAGGACATCAGGATGGATCAGACAGGTCCAGAGGAGGATGGAGGAGTCAGGATCTCTGGTATCTCAGGAGTAACATGTAGAGCTTGAAAGATAGGTATGTTCTTGTACTGTAATGGTTTATGAATATCAGAAATGTTATGTGGAGGGAGCATGCTGGCTTAGTGGTTAATACGTTTGCCATGTACCTCCAGGACTGTGGATTCGAATCCTGCCTCTGACCTGTGTCTGCATTTTCTCCCTGTGCTTCAGGGTTTCCTCTGGGTTCTCTGGGTTCCAGTACAAAGATATGCGTTGTAGGGTGATTGGCATTTCCAAGTTGTCCATAGTGTGTGACTGTTCCCTGCGATGGGTTGGCATCCCATCCAGAGTGTTCCCCCACCATGTGCCCTGAGTTTCCTGGGATAGGCTCCAGGCTCCCCCACAACCCTGTGTAGGATAAGCTATGTGGTCTTATGAATCCCAGACCACCTCCAAAAAGGTTCATAATGCAACTCTGAAACACACTGGACCCCATTCACACCTGTACTTAGAACTTAGTCCACATATGATCGGATCACCCAGGACACATGTTAATTCCAGGCGTGAACGGGACCTTAAAGCTTGTAGCCATCAAGCTTGTGACTCTTGGCATATCTTGGCAGCTACTCTGGCGTCATGCTTGTAAAAACAAAACAAAACAAAACAAAATTCTTATGAAACTTCACATGATGAAGGTTGGGATGTAATTTGCATGAAATTGCAGGGAATTTGACTACGTCATCCTTACTTGTTCAAATTTGTATTTGCTCTTGGAGAGATCAGGTTCTTTTATAGAGAAGATGAAGATTTCAGGTGACTGTCATTTTGGCAGTGTTGTTTCAGTTTTCAGTATTGTGTATCGCCTTATACTTGTGATGTTTTGCTACCAGTTTTGAATTGAAAGTGGAAAAATGCCATCAATGCAGTATTTTTTTTTCCAACCTGTTTGGTTTTTGGATAAATGCCAATGAATAGATTTGCTGTTGATTACACATTTGCATAAGAAAAACAAAAACAATAAAGATACTGACCACATACATCCAGCTGCCCGGGTCCCCATTTGTCACAATGTTGGTCTTTAATCAGTGAAAACTACACTCGGTGAATCACAGCAGCATGTGTACACAGAATACTCAATGGAAAATGGGGCAGATTAATTAAAAATTGATAACACCACAGAATGGCAGCATGCCTTCTGATTGGTTAGATTTGGTTGGACTTGTTGTGAATCTGTCTTTCCCTTGTCTGGCATTTAGACCTTACATGCTGTTGCAGTTTGGCTCACCTAGACTCATAAATGCTTTATGGCTTTATTTATGACTACTTATGACACAGTAGGACAATAGCATCTGGCTGATCTGTGTAGGCTTGTAGGTTGCCTGTTCCAAAATAGGCCCTCGCTTCCCATAAAATGGCAAGAGACTCCACAGATTAAATGCATTACCATACACTGTTCAGCCTCTGTTTCTCAGAAAACTCCATGGTTTGCTCTTTGCCATAGAACAACAGGGAAAAAAAATACAAATAAAAAAATAAACTACCTCAAAAACTCACCTTGTCGTATTAGGATTTTAAGTAAACAGCTATTTTCTGATCAGCAAACTCTTCAAGAAAGCAAAAAATATGAAAGGGAAAGACTGCGTGTGACTAGAAAATTTACTGCAGATAGCTGCAAATCTCTCGGCTTTGATCTCCGCAGTCATCAAAGACATGCTCGCTGCAAAATGGAGATGTTCGAGCGCATGTTCAAGCAGTTCATATTCCTCAAGAGAGCGTAAAATAAATCAAATTTGCATTCTCCTCCCGCTGCGTTTAATTCGATCTGATCGGGTGCCACTAGCGCTCGCATATCAACTTTGATTTCACATAAACTTTGCGTAATCATCAGGTTACCTCTCTTTAATCAAGTCTACCAAGATACAAAATGATTATGGTGGGCTCTAATCTCACGGACCACTCGATTTCTGCTGCGTGTGATTTATACACATGGTTTACTGGGGTCTCTTAAAGCACGGTTTATTTTTGCCTTATTCCACACTTCAGCTTCCAGCATTAATAAAACCGCAAATCTGCTGAACGGAATCAGCAAGGAACAGATCATGCTGTAAAGCGATAGTGGTGGTGGAAAAGCGATTAGAGACACCAGCTCTGACTGAAAGACAAAGTGCAGCTCCTCGATAGATACTCTGTGGATTTCTGAGTTGCAATGATAGGTGTTGTATTGTGTGTCATAGAATAATTTGGGTGTTGAAATTTGCAAAAATAAAATGTATCTGATAGAAGTGCACGCTGATTGGTGAGAATTAAATCTAGATATGTGTGAAATGTTGAGTGTAATCTTCATGTTTTATTTTTCCACTTCAATAATAAGACCAACTATTTAAGCAAGGATTTTGTCGTTATTGTATCTTTGGATCTTTTGAGTTGGGTTGCATTGCCAGGGTGTATTCCCACCTTGTGCCCACTTATTCCCACCTGCACATCCATGCAATCATCCAGTCAGTAGCACAATACATAAAATCATGCAGATACAGGTCAAGAGCTCCAGTGCATGTTCGCATCAAACATAAGAAATAGTGGACAAATGTGATCTCTGTGATTTTGTGGCATGGCTGTTGATGCTGATCTCCTGCGATTTTTGCACAGAGCAGTTTCTGGAGTTACACAGAATGGTGTGAAAAGCAAAACAAGTAATACCAAAAAATTAAATACCTGGTTGATGAGAGAGGTCAAGGCTAAAGCAACAAAAGAATAACCACTCTTTACAACCATGGCGAGTAGAAAAGCATCTCAGAAAGACAGACAATGAACACACAATGAACATCTCATGTTAAGACAGATGGGCTACAACAACAGAAGACCATATCAGGTTCCACTCTCTGCCAAGAACAGGAATCTGAGTCTAAAGTAGGTGCAGAGTCACTGACACTAGACAGTTGAAGACTGGAAAAAGACCAGGCGATGTTTTTCCAGCTTTTTAAATGGTAGATACAGCATTAGGTTCCATGGTGTGTGTCTGTCTGTGATGGGTTGGCATCAGTCCAGGGTGTCCCTTGCCTTGTGCCCCAAGTCCCCTGGGATAGGCTCCAGGCTCCGTGCAACCCTGTGTAGGAGAAGAGGTACAGCAAATATATGTATGGATGGATGGTATTGTATGCATGTGTAGCATAGGCCCAATGCTATCTGATACAAATCTGTCTAGATTGTAGGTGTAATCATTTTTCTTAATGTGAACATCCTGTTTATTACTTACTTGATTGGTATATCTAATAAACTGCAAACTGTGTGTATGGTCATGTTATGGGTGTGTAAATATTGTGAGTTTATGGGTGAGTAAATAATGTTTATGCATGGAGAATGCTGTATTACTCATCGCTGTGATACAGCGTCCATATTTCCTCTAGTCTGAAGCAGACTTTAAACATTTCAAAGTGAACCTTGGAATTTGTTTCCTAAACGAAAGGGACGCAAGTTTCACTGTGGGTCCTTCTGTCTCTCATGTCAATCTTAATAGCAGCTATGAGCAGCCATGTCTGCCAATCGGTGATATTTTAACGAGAAACAAGTCAACTCTTCAGCTTTACTGTGACAGTGTAAATTGTCATTTACCACCATGAAGTTCAACGACAACAGCACAGTTTGTCTGACGCGCCACTCACTATTGAGCCGACCTCAATCTTGCAGATTTATTCAAACAAGGCCTCAAACCGTCACTCCAGGAAATGGGATCCGGGTCTTCGCTGTTCATATACGTAGACGCTAATTGCTTTTTATGCCTTAATGGTGGATGATTTGTGGCAGAGAGACATTTAAGAATTGATCTGAATGCTGAGCAATGGTAATGTGAACCCAGTGTACTGCGAGATTGGAGGACTGATGCGCAGAGCGATGATGCTTAAATGGATTGGATCTTGCTTTTTCTCCCTCTCTCTCTCACTTGTCCTGATGGAGCGGCTTGAGTAGTTCCAAGAGGCAGTCTAACCCATGGATTGGGTTCGTTCTATACTGTGCTGTACGTGACATGATTTAATTGAGGATGAGTGTTTTGGTGGTGTACGATTTGGAATGGAGCCAGTTCTACCTCAGTACACTCTAAGTGGTTGTAATTGGTTTTCGCTGTAAACATTTCCAATAATAATGTAATACAGGGATGTAACAAAATACAAACACAGCATTTGGATTAATCAGAATGTGTTCTAAACAGTAAAGTACAGATACGAATAGGTGCCATACAATTCGTGCTTGCTTGTTTTCTTTTAGAAAGATTGTCAGAAATATTGTTGAGTCTAGACAATATATGACAAAATTCACACATGGGGAAGGTTTTAACTTTCATGCTCGGAATCGTATACAGTATGACGCTTGCAGGACAAAGAAAGAGCACGTTTATTAACTTAACCGTCACTGCACGATGCATTTACAGCATTCGTTCATTAATTTTTAATAAGTGTCTGGTGATGGCCATGGTGGTTTAAATTAAGCTATGAATTTGTTGATATTTTGGTAAATAGAACTAACTAAATTCATTAGAAAATATTGTTGGTACTCGAGTGATGTAGCTGAGGTTGAGGAATTGTCAGGGCCAGAGTTCTCAATGTTGACAGTGCTTGCATTTTTACCTCAGGTTTTTTCCCCCACCGAGTTTCCAGGGAAAGCATAGTCGGGTTCATATTCAGTTACAATAAATAAATAGAAATTAGGCCACACTCGCAGGTTTAAATCTGATTACAATATAATTATTTGGAGCACTAAACAGATACAGACATTAGCATTGTGTTACACCCCTAGTGTAATCATAGCGATTTCCAATATTATACTCAATGTAATATTTTCAGAGTAAATCAGGCACAGGATATTTGATTGACACAAAGCTAACAAGAGTTTGACGGTATTTGGCCTGAGGATGGCTTCGGGCTGACGCTGTCCCTGTCTAAACATTGTGTGCTGAAACATATGACAGCAAGCATTCAGGGATTTTTGGTGGCAAAATAATGTCTTCACTACCTGTCACAGTTTTCCAAACATAATCTACTGATGGATCTGCTTACACCATTTTATTAAATGAGTCACATTCAAAATGACACATTTCTAGTAAATGTGTGTGCACTTTTATAACTCCTTTTCTCTGGGTGGTTGGACCATACCATTGTTTCCTTTTAATGCATGCCCCATTTAGAATACAGTTAATGTAGCTATTATTCTAAAGATTTGTGGCCTATCAGCTTTGGGGTAATGGCCCTCTGGTACCCTGTGTAATGGCTGTGCATTGTCATGAAATATGAAGTGAGAGGCTCATCATTAATGTATGACTGCCTGCCTTTTTCTCATAATGTTTTCTTTTCCCTGCCACAAAGCACTCTGTGATAACGGGAGACCTAAAGGAATGTTTGGAATGTGTTTAATGGGACGACATGCTTCTTTAGACTCGCAATTAAAAGTATGTGGATTCAAGGATGAAAAACAAATTAGTCCTCTGCAAATATGGCTATTTTTACTCACTTCTAGAGATGAATTGTTATAATACAGACAGGGTACGGCTTTTGGGCTCTAACAGATGGTTCTTGCACAAATATTGGTGGAGGCCTGGGAAAACTCTTCATATGGTCAAATTTGGACATTTTCTGCTGGACATATATACTGTAGTTCTGTAAAACACAAACTGAATTTGGTGTCTAAAGTCTGGTTACCTCCAAATAAGAAATGAGACAATCACATTTAACCTTACAGTGTATACTTCTAATTGTAAAGGATTATAAGTTCACAATAAGAAATGAGTTCTTGCTAACATCGGTGGAAAAATAATCGCTGAGTCTTTCACTCACTTCTGTACTGTTTGCTAATTTTTTTTATGTCTTTTTATAAGGTCAAATGTTGCTGCCCTCTATACAGAGAGTGTAAGGAGTCTTCTGTGTTTTGATGATGATGTGGCAGTGCAGGCTCATAGCTGGTTTGCACATGATGTCATGTCATTGTGTTGCTGTGGTGTGAAATGCAGATGGAGGGAAGGAAGTGATTTTCTACATATGAAGCACTATCACAAACTCAAAATGCCTGAGTTTTGCGTTGTTTAGGGCTGCTCAAATCGATCAAACCGAGAAACCCCAAGAAGCTTTTGTCATGTACCAAAAGTTGTTGTTCATAAGGAAGAAAAATGCAAGAAATTAACTGAATAACACAGGAAAAAGTGGCTTGTAAACCTGCACCTGCGGTCAGAAGGAGCCAAAACGGATAAAGCTCATGCATTGTAAAACTGGATAAGCTCATTTAACTCAAAACAACTGAGGAAACTAATTACCAAATACACTTAAATATAACAAGTTTGAGTTAAATTTTCATTATATTTAAGTGTATTTGGCTTAAAGAAATTGATTTATCAACGTAAATTTTTTTTAAGTGTGTGTGCAGTGACCATTTTGTGAAAGGTAAGTTAATACAACTTACATATGCTATGGTTATGTTTATGTAATATTAGCTGTTTCCGTACTTTGTAAAGTTAAAGTAATTGTTTTTACTTTTCTTTGTTTGAGTTTGCATCCCTGTAACTTTACAAAAATACGCGACATTAGTAAATCTAACTACACCACCTTTGCAGACTTATTGCTATGGTGTCATTCTCTTTATTCTGCCCAGCGCTTTAAACGATGTTGAGTCTGTAGACTGGGCTCCTACAGTTGAATGGTAAATGGTCTGCACTTACGTAACACTTTTATCCAGAGCGCTTTACACTGTGTCTCATTCACCCATTCACACACTCACTAATGGTAACAGAGCTGCCGTGCAAGGTGCTACTTTGCCATCGGGAGCAACTTGGGGTTCAGTGTCTTGCCCAAGGACACTTCGATATGTGGAGTCACGTGGGCCGGGAATTGAACAGCCAACCCTACGATTAGTGGACAACCCACTCGACCACCTGAGCCACAGCCGCCCCAGTTAACTTTGGTTATCTGAAAGGTAAGCCCATGTCAGAAGTATTGCGTAAATATGAGGAGAGAATGGAGTCCAGAGATGATCGACATAGACATACAGAAGACACACAGGCCTTGCTGGATCTCCATGAGTCAGCTGACAACCCATAGCAAGAGATGTTACATGATCGACAAGGTAAAGTAATTGTATTAATAAGTGTTACCAGTATTATAGTTGCATAAAGCAGACGGGATTCTGACAACAAATAATGCATGTAAACTTTGAATTAGACAAATTCTCTATGAACTCACCAGGGTGTATTAAAATATGCATAATGTATAAAAAATGTGAATCTGTAAATACATTAGACCAGATAACTCGAACATTTGGAAGAATATTGAGTACTAAGAAGTAGAACTAGACAACAATGAATAATTTGGAGAGTAATTTGAATAACTAATCCCTCTTCCTACTGCCATATATTGTATGCAGATGCAGGATGTCAGACCTAACCATGGATGCCATTGAGAGGATGGAAGATGTTCTGAAGCAAAGCCTTGAGAAAGTTTAACACTGGACTCCCCAACTTTTACGTTTTAATCTGGATTGCACGCGTCATCAGAATCACGTGACTACAATAAAGCTACTGCACATATTTTGACAGATGGTATCTGATTAAAAACTGAACTCATTAGGCTTTTTGTCCATTTCACTATGGCACATAGCTCTCCAACAACTTGTTCAAACTGTGAGAAAATATAGCTTAGAGAGAAAATATAGCTCCCTATGTGATGTTTTTTTCAGACAGGAAGCCAAAGCAAGGTTAGAAAGTAGCCTAAATAAAAACATTTTCACAATGTTCTTGTAAAATATATTCATGCCCTTTTAAAGTACAGATGTTAACATATATTAAATTGGCACAAAAACTCAATTTGATCAAAACAAGATTTCTCATTTTGTCTGCTTTCCAGATCGGACTGCTTTTCCCCAGACACAGTCATTTTCAGAAAATTATTTATGCAATTTATGAAACATAAATTCCATGATGACACTTGTGTCCTTCTATGAGACACACCCCAACCCATAATCGCTAAACTTAATCAAGGAAAATACACAAGTTAAAATTAATGAGTAAAGATCTCATTAAACCAGAGTTTGTCCTTTTACGGTTATGCGTGTGTGTGTGTGTGTGTGTGTGTGTGTGTGTGTGTGTGTGTGTGTGTGTGTGTGTGTGTGTCTGCATCCGAGCGTGTATATGTCTGTGTGAGACCATGAAGGGCCTGCGTCATTCAGAAGGTAGTGATTAATTGTGCCACATGCAATTAGCCCATCAAATCGAGTGTGTCCTTCTCCCCTGTGACGAGGTGATGTCAGAACTTAATGCTGAGGTATTAGACTGTTCTATTCCTCAAAAGAGAAAATAACTAACTTGTGAGGAACTCTGAATGTGAGAACACTCTTCTATAGTCTTGATGTGGATGATAATGGAACATATATAGTAGATGTTGTTCATATACACTATATGACCAAAGGTTTGTGGACATGTAACCATCACACCCATACGAGGGCCTTCCCTACACTGTTGTTACAAATTTTAAAGCACACAATTGTATAGAATGTCTTTGTACATCGGTAGATTTAAGATTATCTTTCACTGGAACTAACAGGCCCAAACCTATTCCAGCAGGATGATGCCCCTGTGAACAAAGCGAGCTCCATGAAAACGTGGCTTGCCAAGGGTGGAGAACTTGAGTGTCCTGCAGATATCCCTGACCTCAACCCCACTGAACATATTTGGGATGAACTGGAATGCCGACTTCACCCCAGGTCTCCTCGCCTGACATCAGTGCCTTACCTCACTAATGCTCTTGTGGCTGAATGAACACAAATCCCCACAGCCCTGCTCCAACATCTAGTGGAAAGCCTTCCCAGAAGCGTGGAGGTTATTATAACAGCACAGGGGGATTAAATCTGGAATGGGATGTTCAGCAACCAGAAATGGATTTTATGGTTAGGTATTCATACACATTTTGGCCATATAGTGTACATAATCATGACATCCATGTTCTTTCTTTTGTTCTCTTTTTCTCATGCCTAAATAAACATTTAGTTTCCTTCCCTATTCACTTTCTTCTATGACTACTCCATCTTGTTCCCTTATTTCCCCTCATTTGTTTCTCTTTCTCTGATGAATGCTCAGAATTTTCCATCCGAGTAAAGGGACATTGCTTAGATGAGAGTAGATGAGAGTAGAATAGTAAAATTAATGGAGCTAATAAACTGACTAATGAACAACCAAAAACCTCTTCCTCTTCAGAAATCCAGCATGCTTTTGGCCAGAAATATTGCTATCTTTACCTTTCAAACTGTTTCCCTTAATTTGATCATTTTAGTATTTTTAATAGCCAATAGCCAATTACCACTCCATTGCACAATGGATACTATGGATATCTTATCTGGTGCAGGCTAAAACGTGCATGAAAACAGCTATAATTTTGCAGCTTCTTCTCAGGTATTGCCATAAGATAGCTGAACATGCTAACTAACGTATTCTGGTTGCATGATCGAATAAATGTCTGTAATCACTTAGCATGGCCATTTTGCTTTCCTGGACTCAGGCACAGGTACAGTATTTGTAACTTGTTTTGAATTTAACTTAACACATTAACAATTTTTTAAATTATGGTGCTAATTACAGTAATTGGTTGCTGTTGTATTTTGTAATTCCTATGAGATGATGCCATGAGGCAAGAAATTGTTAGCGCATTTACAATGGTGCTTAAAATGGGGAAAAAAAACCCCGCCAACCGCAAATATTTAGCTGGTAGCTCCTCAGAACAAAAGAGCAATGAGCATCTTTTCTCACACACCATTTAATATTCACATTGTATTGTATATCATTGAGCAATCCAATTTAGTTGTAGTGGAGATGTTGGTGCAAACGTTGGACTCCAGGAAGTGCTGCAGCTATACATAGCAGCTGGATTGTGTCCGAGTTACAGCATGACTTGACTCAGCTACTTAGAGGTCTGTAAGATGGCAAGTGTGACAGCATGGACAGTGGTATTAATATGAAAGTTGTAGTTTGGGAAGCTGATCTACTGCATTGCTCTCTTTGATTAGAAAAGCTAAATCCAACTTGTGCCATTATCAGGAGGAAATAGGTGGGCATTATGGGTAATGCCAAAGTGAATGTAAAACAACATGTTGATTAAATAATCTAAAAACCTCTCACAATTTCATGAAGAAAAAAAAATCACAGATGCTATTGAAGATTGAGTGTTAATTATAAAGATCAGTATGCAAGTCATTCAGGGTGGACTTATTTTTTCCTCTTTAGACTTTGAATGATCTCCCAATAACAGTATATCCTTTTGCACAGTTGCACCACTCTGGAGCCTGACTGAAAATTCCTTATATATGAATCAACAAGTGAATCCAGCAAGGTATGTAGAGAGAAACACTTAAAATCATAAAAACATGACACTCATTATTATTATTATTATTATTATTATTATTATTATTATTATTATTATTATTATTATAATAATTATTATTATTATGATTATTACTATACATCCATCCATCTTCTATACTGCTTATCCTTGCTTCAGGGTCACGGGGAACCTGGAGCCTAT
>JAOUWY010000054.1:35356214-35367646 GCA_025728095.1 Prietella phreatophila | reverse complement strand
CCACACACACCCCTCCTGCCCCAGCCCCATGTTTTCAGCCTGGTTAGGTGCTGCATTCGACTGAAGGTTGTAGCATGACCTCTGACTAGGAAAAAACAAAGCAAACACTCCCATATTTCAGGAAAGTCTCCTCAACCCTGAGTCTAGCAATTGATATAAAATCAACATGGCTGATCACAGCATTATCAGTAAACAAAGTAGCACTTCTTGGGTATGTCTCAATCAGCTCCGTAGCTCCCTAGGTCACGAATCAGTATATGGTGTACATGAGTTCAGGCACCAGTAAGGACCCTGGCTCACTACACATTGGGACACCGATAACTCAATTTCTGGCATTAAAAACGTCAGCAAAAAATAAAAACCTCAAAATATTAAAGTTTTATATGTCATATAAATTTGTTAGATTAGAAAACACATTTCTCTCATGGTACATCAAGCAGGATCATAGGCTAGGTCGAGGATTTAAAAAAAAATCATTAAACAGTTAAAAGTCATTAGACTCAAACAAACCATACAGACTATAGAACGTCAAATAATAAAAAAAATCTCTAATGTAAGTAATCATTTGAGAGCAACAACAACGTTAACAAGCTACTTACGTTTGTAGACAGAATTTGGCTGAGTTGAGAGCTGAAAGGCTTTAGAAAACATGACATCATTTCCAGTAAGGGAACATAGTGAGCATCGATGTTCCATGGTTTTTGTGGTGCATTATGGGATTTTTTTAGGGAACGACTGTTCCAGTGGACTGGAAGGATTTTGCGATTGAGACAGCCCTTAAGATGGCCGACTCCATGATCGGTATCCTGACTACTGAACTAGGGAGCTGATTGAACTGCACCCCATGTCTTTAAATGAGTTATTGCTTTAGATCAATCAACATACAAACATATTAGCTTGTTAAATCTATAACGCTGACTATACAGTTTGTTTTGTGTTGGTAAATATTCATCACTCAACACAGTTAGCCAGCTAGCTGGTTGCTAACAAAACACAAACATAGAGGCATCCATGTTTTTTCCCCACATTGTAGTTCAAATGACACAATTTTGGCCTCCGACTTCCCACTTCCAAGGTAATGCAGTCTTGATCTCATTGTTTTCTGTGGCCAGATGTATTATTCTCATGGTTTATTTTGTTTCTTGTTTTTTATATTGCATTGGCTTTTCATGTGCCAACGTAGACCGTAAATGAATTATCTAAGTCAATATGCTAGAGCTAATATCAGCCAAAAAGATGACTTCTGCCAATTAATTTTTCGACTCATTATAGAAAATTGATTAAGTTTAAACCTAAGCATTCCACTAAGGGCCTTGTTTGTTGTGGTTAATTCTTCCCACTTAATGTATCTTTGTTTTGCTTGCATCAGGATTCAGCCTTGATAATATATAAGTTTCCTCCTTCAGGGAATTGCATCATATCTGGCATCGTACACAATATGTTCTATCGACTTTCTGTGCAGGGCCTCTCAGCAAAAATTGATCAGGCTTCTTTGCCTAAAAGCAAGCTAATTCCACACAGTGTTGCATGGGTAAAAGTTTAATGAAGCCACTGCGGTGTACAATAAGCGAATAGTACATTGCTGCCTTTAATGGCCCTGCATTTCAGAATGCAGCTATTGGATGGATTTAAATTGGTAGAATGGGGGGGTGTGTGTGTGTGAGTGTGTGTGTGAGTGCTGCAAGATTTACTCAACACAGTTGCTGAAAGTAGCATTAAAGAGTGCAGGCCTTGAAGTAGACTACATCTGTGGTATGTTTGCTAATGAATAAATCATAATACACAGCCATACATCATCTTGTAAGACACAATCAATGCTGTCTTTTGCCAGAACCTGGCTTTTGAATATTTTATACCTGTCAAAGTAGCCTGGGAAAGAAAAGAGTATGAAATCAGAGTAGCTGTCAACACAGTCATTTATTTAAAATATAATAAACAAGAGTAAGCATACTACTGGCTATGGATACTGTATGTAGAAAAAAAAAATGAAGCAAAAACACCAAGGTTGGATCATTTATTTGAGATAACCTAGAAGCACATTTGTGGTACTGTATTTTTATTCATATAAATATCACAGAAATCAATTCATATTCAGTCTGTCATGAATCAGGCCTCTGTGGTTCCTCCCACTGATCACCAGAGGGCATCATCACCGAGTACTGACTGCCTCCCGGACTCCATTTCCCATAACCCCATACCAGGAACTAATCAAACACACACACACACAGACCTGTTTCTCATTTCCATGGACTATATAAGATTCAGTCACACTCTCCTGCACTGCTAAGTCTTGTCTGATCTGGTCTGGTCTGGTCAAGTCGAGTCGAGTCGACATCACTGTTGCGTTATTGTTTGATGGGTATTTTGCTTGTGTATGACCCAGGACTTTTTACACTGTTTCAATCCTTCGCTGCCTGCCCTGACCGTGTGCCTGTTCTGTTACTGTGTCTCTGCTCTGCTTAAGACATTGTGTTTACCTTCTTCATTTAATAAAGCTGCACATAGGTCCTCACTCCACTGGCCCTTCATTACAGAAGACTTCGCCTAATCCCGATCCAGCGGCTATCGTACACTTATCGGAAAAAACAAAGAACTGGAACTGGTAAAGGCTATGCAACTTACCCATGCCAAACCCAGCAGTTCTAGCAGTCCTGCCATTTTCCCCAGTGGACCGTTCCAGTCCTGCTAATACCATAACTGCTAATCCACGACTCGCTTTCCTGGAGAAGTTTGATGGATCACCCGCCAAATCTAAGGGCTTTTTACTGCAATGCTCACTGTTTGTGAATCAACAATCCACCTTATATCTCAATGACGAAACCCGTATCTCCTTTGTCTGCTCATTGCTCACTGGAAGGGCCTTGGATTAGGCAACCATGGTGTGTTATTCAAGCTTTTCCTCATTAACTGACTTCCTTCAATGATTTTGGCGAGGTGTTTGAACACCCTGAGGGAGGAACAGAGGCCGGTGACCAGCTACTTTCTCTCCAGCAGGGGAGAGAGACTGTGGCACTCGCATTGTACACTTGCTGCTCAAACCAGGTGGATACTACTCTTCTGCAAGGGACTTCACCTTGAGCTCCAGTCAGAACTGACTTGACCCTAGATCAGATCATTGAGTTAGCCATTCGTATAAATAACCTCCTTCGTACCCGAAAACCCACGAATGCCGAAGCATCCAGCTAAGCTGCATCTTTCAACATGAACGAACAGGAGCCTATGTAAATTGGATACACTCATTTGTCCGCTGAGGAGAGAGACCATCGTATCATACAGCCCTGTCTGTATTGTGGTTGAGCGGGACACCTAAGAGCCTAGTGCCTATGTTGCCCTCAGCAACGAGTCACCACAGTGAGTGCATGTAGTTCATTACTCTGCTTCATGTCTTGAATTACTTGTTAATATGTTCTGGGAAATCAGTAAATACCACAGCAATGCTTGACCCTGGGGCAGCAGGAAACTTTATTGATGAGGGATTCGCCATGGGTCAGGATATACCTCTAAGACCCTGTAACATTCTTTTGCCAGTGGCAGTGTTAGACTGATGCCCCCTGGGGGTTGGCCATGCTCATCATACCACCCAAGAAATCCTGCTACAAGTCAGAGCACTACACACTGAGACCATTGACCTCTATGTTATCCAGTCGCCTAACCTTCCACTAATCCTAGGCTTGTCCTGGCTGCAGAGGCATAACCCCCAAGAGGGAAAGATTACTCAGTGGGACAAGTTCACCATCTCCAGCTGCCTAAAGCCTTTATCTCCGAGGATGCAAGTTGCTGCGGTGCAAGTTGAGACTCCTGTAATTTCCAACCTGCCTCCAGAATACTCAGACCTAAATGAAGCCTTCAGCAAGGTAAAAGCTGTGAAACTTCCTCCTCATTGTCCTGGTGATTGCGCCATTGAGTTGCTTCCATGTGCCATGCTTCCTTGAGGCAGAATATTTCCTCTATCCCAACGTGAAACCATAAAGTTTTTCATTGAACAGTAACTCTCCAAAGGCTTCATCAGACCCTCAACCGCATCAGCATCATCTGGGTTCTTCTTTGTAAACAAGAAAAATAGAGGGCTCCATCCATGTATTTATTATTGTGGGCTTAACAAAGTCACAGTCAAGTATCGTTACCCCCTACCTCTGATGCCAGCAACCCTAGAACAACTACAAAGGCCCAGGTCCTACTTAAAACGTAACCTCCGCAACACATACAACCTTATTTGTATTCGTGAGGGAGATGAGTGGAAGACGATCCTTCATTACACAATCACATATGCATGATATGTGTGGCATCCTGGGAAAACCCTTCAGATGGTGAAATGTTGACATTTTTTTACTAGTTTTATAAAATAACTAAGTATATTTCTGGTATTATTGTAAAAGGAGGATTCAAATTCCATGTCCACAGATGCAGTAATCTACTTTTAGATATGTATTTACTTCTGGAAGAATAAATGACACTACTGCCAAATTTTAAAGCTATTTACAATTGAAAATGAGTTTTCACTTTGATTATCTGCATCATCCAGATCAGTCTCTATGGACTCCTGTTTCTGCCATGGAGATGAAAAAATAAAACGGGTAATTGCGAGTTTTTTTGTTTTTTCTCAGAGTTAACATCTCACAATTCTGAATTTTTTTCCTCAGAATTGCGAGTCCATATCACACAACTTTGACTTTATTTCTCGCAATTACGAGTTTACATCTCACAATTCTGACTTTTATTTTTCACGGTTTAGACGTCCACTTGATGCAGTACCTGAAATGTGACGTGCACGGTAGCATATGGTTTTCCTGGTCTTGACTAGCTGATGAGTGTTGTTCTTACTGTATATAGCCTATTTATAGAGAATGATTGATGTGTTGTTGGTGCATTCTTTGTAACAAATAGTCAGAATTGTGAGAAACTCACCTAATCTCTCATCAATGGGGAAATAATCGCTGATTCACTCATTCAGTCAGTTCTGTTGATTCTATTTCTTGTTATTAAAGTCGTTTTAGGCCATTTAAAACTTTGTCTTCTGTACAGTGTGTGTAAGCGCTCTGTTCTGCTTTGATGGAGATTCTGAGAGTTGATCTGTATCTGATTACAACCTGAAGTGATTAGGCTTATGTCTGTTTTGCTATCGCTCATAGCTATCCACCGACGTAAGAAAATCACCCTTAGGTGATTATATTTAGATATTTAGACAGACTGACTATTTTTCTTGCTATGTTTGTTAAACTGGTCACTTACACAACATGATCTAAGCAGTAAGCTAAGGCAAGGTTAGAAAGTAGCTTAAGTTAAAACAGTTCCAAATCATTTTTTGGTAAAATACACTTACACAGCTGTTGTTGTTTTCCTTGGCCGACCCATTCGGTGTCTGTTGCTCAATACACCAACTTCTATGTTTTTCAGGACATTCCAAATTGTTGTACTGGCTATGCCCAATGTTTCTCTAATGCCTCGGAATTCTTTTCCCTCTTTTCTCAGCTTCAAAATGGCTTGCTTTTCTCCCATAGACAGCTCTCTGATCTTCATACTGGCTTATCCCTTTTAACACCAAAATTACAGGTGAAATTGAAGGATAAAACCAACAGTGTCCAGAAATTGTTTCTGTTTAAACAGTCTAACAGGACACACCTTGGTAACAAGAACACCTGTCAGTTACATCTTGAAATATTTTTGCTCGCCTACAAATTGGGTGGTCTGATATACATTTTGTTATGTTCTATGTTGTTTAACACACAAGGAGATAAATACCAGGAAATAAAAGCTGAAACTCTACACTCTCCTCTAATATACATATTTTGTTCCCAAAGCAAAATCTCTTCCATCTACAATAAAAATAATTGAATTGGCCTTGCTGTTCCAAGAGTTTTGATGTTAGATTTTAAAGTACATTATTTGCAGAAAATCAACAGAATTTTCCAGAATTTATCCACAATGACATCTGTTATGTTTTCCTGCACTGCTACACATTATCTCTAGCCTTCTTTGGGAAGTTCTACTCTTCTTTATACAGATCTATCTAATAGCGTTAAAGCGGTTATTCATGATTCATCAGGACCCCTGCCAGTAGGCAGATTACATAGCTTAAACTGTCTGTTTACTGAAACGTTGCATTGGTTCCCAGAAAGCAAAGCTGTGTCTGAGAAACCATGTAGGGATAACTCAAATAAAATGAACCAATTCATTGCTAGTAACAGGAAGCATAGGCTGAAGCAGGGGCTTCAGAATATTGGATCTATTATGCCCAAAGCGAGCACTGTAAATTAAATTATCACAGATCATGGTTTGTCGGACAGAAACATGACTCAAAGTGGATGAGTATGCTGGAGGATATGAGTCAACTTCGTCTGGAGGTAGTTTTAAACACAACCCTTGCCTGAAGAGACATGATGAAGGTGTTGCAGCAGTGTATCATAGCAGATTAGATATTATCCAGAAATCAGAGTATGGGTTCAATTTATTTGATGCAATTGTTCTTGGTGACAGTCTGAAGTACTATCAAAGATACTTGAAGTCATTTAGCCTTGATATAGGCCATCATAGGCTAAGATTTAAGGTGGAATTATCATCTTTATTTAGAATGAGAATGTTTCATTGAGATCATTCATTCATTCATCTTCATTAACTGCTTTATTCTGGTAAGGGTTGTAGAAGATCCAGAGCCTATCCTGGGAACACTGTGCACAAGGCAGGAATACACCCTGGAGGAGACGCCAATCCATCGCAGGGCACTATGAACATTCAAAAGTAGGGCAATTCAGCATTGCCATTACTGCTGGCATGTTTTTTTGTTTTTTTGTTTCCGAGGTAACTCGAGCACATGACGGAAACCCACTCAGAATGTCTAGCAACCAGGTCTTTAAGAGAAAATTAGCACAAAGGTCAGTTCAATTCCAAAACTCAAAATCTGATCTGATGAAGAGTACGTGTAATTATTCAAACACCCAACACTCAACCTGTGAATCAAAACTCCATGCTCAACAACAGTGAGTCAAAATTAGTTACATAAAAACAGAAAACGAATCTGGCAACCCCTTTCTTTATTATACTGATTGCAGTGAGAAGTATTAACTTTGTATTCCCATTGCTAACTTACTTTCCACTGAAGAGCAATAATATAATATTGATATAATCCATCCATCCATTTTCTGTACCGCTTATCCTACGCTGGGTATCTATGGACGCTCCAACCCATGGACGGTTCCAACCCATCGTGCCAACAATGCAAGTCTTTGGACTAGGACTCTGTGGTACCCAGAGTAAACCTCCGAAGCATGGGGAGAACATACAAACAATGCACACACAGAGTGGAGGTGGGATAGAAAACCCCAACCCTGGAGCTGTGAGGGAAAATATTTTCCCACTGCAAGCCAGAGGAGGATGGATTTTTGCTAAATCTTGGTTCCTCACAGATTTTCTTCTTCATTCTACTTCCATCCTAGAGACATGTTTCTTCTCACCATCACAGTTGGCTTGCTTGCTTATTGAGTTTAAAATCTTGTAGTCTATAAAGCTGCATAAGCATTATCGAAATAAATGAAAGATTCTAGTATTTTCTACTGAATTATCATGAATGACATATGAAGGTTGTCATTGATTTTCCTATATTACCCAATTTAATCACTACAAGTCATGTGTACAGACTTGACTGAACCATCTAGCATGTTTTAAATGGTATTGATTTTTAAATGGGTAGTGGGCTAAATTTGTCTGACACGCATAGCCTCTTAAGTTAATTACACGCATTAAACATTTCCATGATATTATTACTTCACAATGAAATGTTTGTTGGTATGACCTCAGCCAAATCCACTCTCAAGGTCATTCTCAGTGTTGGCTACGATCCTTCCTGACTCTGAGGCTGAGAAAAATTGTATGCATTAAGATGCGATTCCTCACTCAGGGAAGAATATACTTACGCTGCTTGCTGCCATTGTAGGCAAGCTCAGATTGACATTTGTGTTTATTTTTGTGGGCTAGCAATTCAGAATTTATCACAAAGAATCCATTTAGTGTGAGCACTGCTCACGCCAGTCTAGAGCGAACACACTCAGTAGTATCCTCGCTTCAAGCACAAGAGATGCAGAGCAGAAAGGAAAGCCCTGCTAATGGCCCAATGCAAAGAGTGGTCTGATCCAATGTCATTTTTTGGGGGGTCAGTGTGTTTGTAGAGAAGGCTGGTTGTAAATCATCAATGTTCTCATTCCATGTTGTTGCACACAGCCACACGTTTGGGATTGGCCTGGTTATATTTGGTATCTCAAAAGACAGAGAGAATACTGGAGAATGGACTAGAAATTGGTGCGGCGTCTTACAAGAAGACTGATTGTCGCAAAAGGCTGGACCGGCGAGGCTTTTACATTTCCTGACATTTCAGAAATGACACTGTTCATTTTCAGGTATGATTTTACACAGCCTGGCATTTGAACAAGAGCACGTGAGCTTTGAGAAGAGGTAACAAGGGTCTGAATCCAATCTTCTGGCAGTTCGTGTTCCTGATGTAGAAATTCTAAGCAGTGCAGAAAAGTCCAATGGTGTTATATTAAGAGAAGTGAGGAAATTGGAATTATAATTGTATATAGGATATTATACCACAGCACTGCTGAATTCTCTATTTTAATTGGTCAGAAGGTTCTAGTCTTATTTTCACCCCTGTCCTGTCATCTGTGTGTTTTCTGATTGTGTTCAGACTTAAGTGTTAAGCCTGTAATCTGTTTGTCTGTTTAAACAGCGCTGTTTCTGCCTTGTCATTGCGAAGTCTTATCATGCACTAGTTTGGTTATGTCCAAACCATGTTCCTGAATTTGATATGTGTTTGTATTTTCTTCCTGGTTTGACCCGTAGCTTGTTTTTATACTTGCTTGTTTTCGCTTGCTTGTGCTCTGATCCCTGCTTGGATTTCTGACAACAATTACTGGTTTAGCCATAAACAATCTATAGTGGATATGCGTCCATGGCGTCCATTCAAGCATTTTACATACAGGACATTATCATTTTCTTATCAGCATCTCATTCACAGGGACTTGTATGGCAGGTGCTCCAAGTAAACTAAAGCTAATAAAAAAAGCAACAACAAAAAACAAACAAAAAACTTATTGAACAAAGAAAAAACATGTAATCTGATACAGTGAGGCTGGATATAGTAAGGACATGTTTATTTAATAATTATGGAAGAAGTCTCCAGTGTGAGTGCTTTTTAACAATAATGACTTTGGGTTTGCTTGAAAAAAAAATCTTATTAACATCAAGATACAGGAAATAAGAGAGTCTGGTGAAGAGACACAACGGTTCATAGCCATTATAACATACAGTAATAACAGAAGGTCTCGCAGACATTCCACAACATTAAACATATCTACTATAAATAGTAGATATATTTGTGATGTTTCATTAAATAATACATTCAAAATTGTAATCATGGTCTATTTGCTGTAGTATGCGAAAAAAAATTAAACATTTCAGGAAATACTGTTATGGAAAATATTAAACTTCAGGGTAGTACCAGTGACTCTGCTTGACTTCAGACCTCATCACGCCATCCCATCGTTGATTATTTCTCTACTCTTTAGTGATTCTATACGAATGGTTCTCCTATTGAGAATATTCTATTACAGGTTTTCATTTCCCTATACATTTTCAAATACATTTGCATACGGAGCAACTCAACAGCTGCCTTCACCACATGGACTAAGACCACAGTAGTTAATAAGGTGTCACTGCCCCATTCATTACCAGTCTAAGTGTGAACATGATGATATTAAGTGCTAAAAAGGGGACTCAAAAGGTGTATTTAGAATGGCGGTGAACGTGTCCTTAATAAAGTGATTCAATTAGAGTAAACAAAAAAAGGAAATAAAACATCATGGCAGGATTTAATCGCTCGTGATTGCTTCTTAATCTCTGGTCTTTGTATATGTGTGTCTGGGTTCAAGGGCATTGGATGGTTATTAACATCATATAAAGCCTCGAGGCTCATATTCACATAGACACAACTGGATACTGTCGCCTAATGCAGTTTAATCAACATACCAACACGAACAACTACACCACCAAGCTGTATTTCTCACTACACACAAAGAATGCTTAGGCTGCGAATGATCATGCACAGTGATCTCCTGATTTCAAATATTCCTTATTAAATACCTTGCTTGCTGTCTCATATCATATGTGAGCTTTTTTTAAATTTGCTTGCATGCATTTTTTTCAATGAGATATGATATAACATGGATGCTAATGATACATAGATATATGATCTCTGAGGAGAAATTTGGGCGACATCAGCAAACATTAATCACAAATGCACACATAACAAAAAGAGTCATAGAGTCATATATCCATATTGTACATACATATTGTATATACATACACACAGATATGCATATACATCATGGGTGCCAGTGCAAAGGTTTACACAGTGCCCAAGGGCTTAAGAGCACAAACCACAAAACAAAAACTAGTACATATGAATTAGTTCATATATAAAACATCAGTGGAAAATAACATGAAACTACAATGTTCATTCATTCAACTTAAGTAACTACTTTACCCTGGACGTGGTGGTGGTGCATCCAGAGCTTATTTTAGAAACACTGAGCATGAAGTAAAACTACACTCTGGATGGTACACCAGTCAATCTCTGGGAACTATTCACACACACATTCACACACACATTCACACTTAGAAGATTCAACCACGGCCCAATTTGATTCTTTCTTGCAGAGATGGTCAGGTTTTTGTTTAATATCTGTTGATATTTGATAGTATCTATGACACCATCTATCTTAACAAAATATCCAGGTCCTCCGGGAGGAAAACAGCCCCCAAAACATTATGGGGCCACCACAACGTTTAACAGTGAACATGAGGTACTTTTCCATATGGCTACCTCTTTGTGTGCACCAAAACCACCTCTGGTGTTTATTGCCAAAAAGCTCTATTTTGTTTTCATCTGATAATAGAACCCGATAACATTTGAAGTTCCAGTAGTATATAGATACACATTCAATTCCAGGTTGATTCATAACATTTCCAGTTGACTGGAACTTCTGAATTATTGTCCTGATGGTGAAAATTATCATTTTCAGTGCTTTTGCTATTCTCTTATAGCTACTTCCCATTTTATGAAGCTCAACTACCTTTTGCCACACATCACATATATATTCCTTGGTCTTACCCATTGTTATGAATGAAAGGGAATTTTGCCTATGTGTTGCCTCATAATTATACCCCTTTGAAACAGGAAGTCATGTTTGAACAATTTCCTGTTCCTGGTCACACAGGTATAGTAATTTTAACTCTTTTTTTTCTTTATTTCAATTGGAATATGCTTGAAACATATTTATCTCATATGAATTTATAAGGGGTGCCAACAATTGTTATACATCTATATTAAACAATTATATATACACACACACACACACACACACACACACACACACACACAC
>JAOUWY010000054.1:35156164-35168070 GCA_025728095.1 Prietella phreatophila | reverse complement strand
AAATGGCCTGTACAGTCTTAGGAGAATGTCCATCAGTCATTGAAATGTCACGGGGGCTCCGTGGAGGCCAAAAGGGAGAACCTGGTACTGCCAGTGGCCATTGGAGGTGCTTGTCAGTATCCATTGGTAAGGTTGAGGGTGGAGATGAAGCTGGCTCTCCCCAGCCACTTCACCAGGTCGTCCACAAGGGGAAGGGGGTAGCTGTCAAAGTGAGACTGGTTTGCCATTCACCCAGATGGCTATGGTAGGAGCATTGGGAGGCTTGAGAGTGTGGAGTGCACACCCAGCTAGCCAGGGTTTGACGGTCCACTGTGTCATTGGCAGGTCTGGCTTGGTGGGTATGGGTTCATACCAGGACATTCCATAGGCAGTCTGGCTGTCCGGATGTCTTCTCTCCCAGTAGAGGGCCAGTTCCCTTTGGCAAGTGGATGGGCCAAGGCAAGGGCCTGGGGGACCTCCCATTATTCTCCCCTGCTGATCTCTTGGGTGGCTAGGGTGCATTCAAGAGCTTCCAGTATCTCTTGGGGGAGTTGGCGCCTAACATCCTGATGGCTTTTCACTCTTTGAGAGGCAAAGTGCACTGAAACTGATCTCCACCCGTTCTATGACCTGGGAGGCAGTTTGTAGTAGGGATAGAGTAGTAGGCCAGTTGAGCATATGTGTTGGCCCAGGTGTATTCTCCCTACACTTTGCAAAGGGTGATGTACTCAAAGGTCTCTAGGAAGGCTGCAACATTGTCCTCACTTTTGAGTTTGGTGAGTAGAGGCTGGCTTCTTGGCAGGGGTCTGGTAGAGGATGGAATGATGGTAGCAGAGCAAGACTTTTTTATTTGCAGGAGCTCCTGTGCGGTGAACCCTAGGCTCTGGGCCAGTTCCTTGGTCACCGCCTGCTGATGGCCGCCACTCATTAGCCAACAGCAATGTGTGCTTCTGCTTCATTTAAGCTGTCAAAATCATGCAGGGTGCTGAAACGGAGCTTTCTGTTTGCCGTCACTATAGTTTCTTTGGCTAAGATGTGTACTCTGGAACTGTATTTTGTGGTTAGAATAATTGTCTCACACCTCTGTGGTTGATTTTTGTGATTCCGCCTGCGCCCTGTGTACATTAATCTTGCATGTTTTCCCTGTGCTCTGGGTACTCTGGCATCCTCCCCCAGTCCAAATACATGTGTTGTAGGCTGATTGACATTTCAAAATTTTCTGCAGTATGTGAATGGTCGTGTGATTGTGCCCTGAGATGGGTTGACACCCCGTCCAAGGTGTCCTTGCCTTATGCCCTGAGTTCCCTGGGATAGGCTCCAGGCTCCCCATCTGACCATATATAGGATAAGCAGTACAGAAAATGGATGGATATACAGAAATCAATTTTAAGTGATTGACGTATTCTTAAACTCCAGCACAGGAAAATACTCTTGATTTTTTCATACTTCTTCTCCTGCTTTACTGTCAACCTAACGCACACAGTAATCCATATTAGCAGTACATCAGGAACTAGTGGCAAAATTTTAATCTACCTTATTCTTAATCTATCCTATTCAGTCACAGTCTGTCTAAGAAATAGAACACCTGCACAACTGAGTAAATGGTTTGAGATACTCCTTATCAGGCTCATCTTTGCTAACCCTTTACTGTCGTTAATCATTCTCTCTTCAGCCTAAGTAACGCAGGAATATCAATGTCCTTAATAACATGCAGACCTGCAGAAATCAGCATCCACTTGATCTTATCAGGATAGCATTGAGACGTGCCAATAAAAGTGCAACATCCATGGGTTAATTAGCTTTTTATTACCCTGACGAATGGTGAAATTGTCAGCGCTGTGGTTTCAACAGGACGAGAAATTCTTTGGAAAGAAACAACTCCAAAAAAGATGTGACCCAAGAATGCAAATGCAGGGCTTTGTCCCAAGCGTGATGTTAGCATAACTGTTGTAATTCAGTCGTGCTCATAAATCAGAGCATCTATCCCAAAGTTTATTTGACCTCCTTGGCTTAGAAATGACCCCAACGCAAAGTGCACAGTACAGACGACTTAGCTCCTACTGCCATGCTGATAAGGGAGATTAATGGGGTTCTTACATTGCTTGGCATACGATCAGTGCTTGAGCAACCCAAATGTGACTGCTATCACAGCCATCTGTATCCTGGCAATGTGCCGAACTGGATAAAGCAAAAGGACGAGGAGACTCACTCATACAGTAACATGGACCAAGCTGTATGAAGCATGAAAAAAGCTTTTATAGAGTGATGTCCGATGCCAGCTTTAAATGCTTGTTGACCCAGCTTGCGAAATCAAACAAGTGGTGAACTGTAGCATGGCAAGTGAAAAGGTATACGAAAATTGCTCAATTTATATTCCACTTTCTTTTGCACTCGTCTGCCAGATATTTGCATGGAAATTGCATCTCTTGCTATCTCTGTGATCTGTGATTGTTAGTGCAGAGGTTCCATTATCACTGTGGTAATCTCTGTCTTCTGCGGTATTATGGGCTACTTATTTGAAACTGTGTTCCCATCTCTCTTTTTTTTCTGTTCACCCTCTGTTCTCTTTCAGGCCTTTTTCTTTCTCTATGAAGCCAAAGTCATCTACAGGTCTAAATGAAATTGGGACATTGCAGGCAGACTTGCAAATTGTATAACTTTATTTTAAACAACGTATTGTTCATTGTAGGGGCAAGTCAATTTGTCAGGTGGATATTTGTCCCATAAATGTCTCAAGGTTTAACAGATAACAAAATACAAGTAAATAAAAGTGGCAGCTCAGTGATTAAGTCTCAGTGATTCATATGCCAGCACTGCCACCTGCCATTGCTGGGCTCTTGAGCAAGGCCCTTAACCCTCACAACTGCTCAGTTGTATAATTGAGATAAATCTAAATCGTGTCCTTTCACCTCTGTAAGTTACTCTACATAATGGTGTCTGCCATATGTCAGAAATGTCAGAAATGAAATGTAGTAAGTGATGTATTTATTCAGATGATGAGGTGAGAAAGTTGGACAACCTAATGTATTAAAACACTGCTGCATCACTTCCTTCAAGGGGAATTGAAGCAAGGGCTAAATCCCACCGGCAAGCAGCTATTCAGACGGCATTGTATGTCAGTTAACATAATGTGAAAACACTGTATTCCAGTTTAACCTACAAAAGTCAACTCAAATTCATTATAAAATAATAACTTGGACACCTATAACAATCAATATCAGATTAATATGTAAGCCATTCAAGGTTGATTTTTCCTTTAATTTTTCTCGTCCCATGCACGCAGGTTGTTTTTATCGATTGTGTCAGTGAGTAAGCCAAAAACCACAGAAGGGCTCATCTTAAATACTAGGCTTCCCCCATCAATCCATTATGGCCATTCACAGTGGTGGGTCAGGTCCTGTTGGTTTGATGGAGTGCCAGTTAGACGTGGTGTTATTAGCTGCTGTGGGGAGCTGCGCTGTGTCCTGAGTTACAGCCTCGTTTTAGCTCTGCCGTTATCTCCGAGCTGGGCTTTGGCACTGCTATAATTGAAGTGCCGGTTGTCGTTGTGATAACGGACTGCGTGGATAATACCACCAGGCCACCAGATTCCTCTTCGCTGATTGATAGTCCCCAGTCCCCACCCTTTGTACAGATGATGATATTGTCAGCTTTTGCCTCACTAACAAGTATCATCGTCGTGTCTCCCTTTCAGAGGCAAGACCACGCACGCTGATATACTGTAGTTATTTAAGTGGGACTGTGGGACCATAAACGCTTAATTGCAACAATTTCAATTTGCGCTCATCATAATGCACTTAGAGGCAGATGATAATACAAGCAGAATACTCAACCAAGCAATAACTGCAAATAAGTTTTTTTACTGAAACAGGGTTTTAATAATGAAATACATTTTTATTTTAGCGTTATTTAAGATTTCATTTCTTGTACTTAAAATGTTATGATATTCGCAAATGCTTTACTGCTTATATGATATATAGACAGGTACAAATGAGCAGCAGTTGTAAAGTGTGTTGGTTTTCAGTTAAGTCTTTTACGGGCTATATTTAGAGTTGGCAACTTAAGTGCACATCAATATTTATGTGGGAGAAGTTATGCATATTCAGATTATGTGAATCACCTGCAGGTAGCTCACACCTCTGAAGTTGCCAAATATTTCTTAAGGAGAAGCAGACAGAATTCTTTCAGTAGCCTCTAGATGACTGCAATATGATGCCTTTAAGCAGTAAAACAATTTGGGGACAGAAAATGCAGACTGAAGACGGAAATAGTGTTGTAGTGTTGTGAAGAAGAAAGTAGTGTTTTGTTTTGTAATTTGATATGCGTACACTATATCAACATCCTATTATACTGCATTTTATTTTCTTATATTGCACATAGATAAACGATTAATCGGATAACAGTTAATTGTGTGCACAAATGAATGAAGGCACACGATTCTAAATTGAGGTCATGAATTCGTAATGTGGGTGCACGGTGGATTAGTGGTTAGCACATTAGCCTCACCTCCAGGGTCCGGGGTTCGAGTCCTCCCCATGCTGCAGGGGTTTCCTCCGGGTACTCCGGTTTCCTCCCCCAGTCCAAAGACATGCATGATATGCTGATTGGCATGTCTAAATTGTCTGTAGTGTATGCATGGGTGTGTGAGTGTGTATGTGATTGTGTCCTGCGATGGACTGGCACCCTGTCCTTGGTGTACCTTGTGCCCGATTCTCCCTGGGATAGGCTCCAGGTTCCCTATGACCCTGAAAAGTAGTAAGCGGTAAAAGATGGATGGATGGATGGATGGGTGGATGGATGGAATTCATGTGTGCATGGGATGTAGGTTATTTTGTCATGCTTTTAATTTTGAGTCCCATCTAGGGTGTACACCCTCCTAACACCTAGTGTTCCTGGGATCAAACGTGACCCTAGCAGTTACTGAATGTGAGTGAGTGAGTGAGTTATTGAATTAATAAAAATAATGTGACCATGTTTTTGTTCACTGAATGTGCTCTCCTGTAAAGAAAATATGTCCACAGCATGTCACCTGCTATGCTCATAGCTCACTTCAAAATTTCACTTATAATCAATTTGTTAAGCAATTTGATAAGCAATGTAAATTATTTAGATGCTGTGTCCTGGTTTAGGTGTTCTCCATGCAACAGCAGCAACAACAAAAAAATCTGTTTTACTTTTAAATATGTACAACAAAGTATGTATTCATAAGCATAAACAAAGATATATTTAAAAATTAAACTAACAGGGAAAAAGATTCAGATATTGCAAATGACCAACATTTGTACTTTGTTGCAAAGCAGTTGCTGGAAATTGCAGCTTTGAGACTATGTAAAGAAATACTGTAATTTCCTTTCTTTTTTTTTCTTTTTTTTTTGGCAGTATTGCGATTTAAGATTGGCCCATTCATCTTGGCAAATCATCTTCAATTCCCCAAGGTTACAAGGATCTCTTTGATGGACATGCAATTTGAAAATCCTCCATAAATTTTCAATGGAATTCATGTCAGGAGATTGGCAAGGCCATGCAAGGCCTTCATGATTTATCTTGGCTATATGGTTGGGGTTGTTGTCTTGTTGAAAAGTCTTCTCACCAGATCATGAGATCAAATTATTCTCTATTAAGTCCCTTACATTGATCCATACATGTATCCTCTCATGATAAGTATTGCCACAGTACTGTTTGCAGAAAAGCAGCCATGTTACATGTTACATGTTACAGCCATGTTGGGTTCTAGACCACCATAGGCGAGATCAAGTCAAGACCAAGACTATAGCCAATGGAGTCCGAGTCAAGACCAAGTAAGACAGGGGGTCAAGACCAAGACGAGACCAATACCACACATGGCCAAGTCTAAAACCAGACCCTTTTAGCTAAAATGAATCTACTTTTGTATTATGATTTTGTACAAGTACGTAAACAGGACATACATAGGACATGTTAAGCATAGCCCATTCTTCTAGCTAGCACTGAGGTCTGATCCAATATTATATGCCAGTGTTACATAAAGAACACATGGTGTGAGGGTGGCTACGGGGCATGTGTGAGGTAAATTATATTACACTGAGTTTGCTAGTTATACTATATATGTATATTTGTGTTTTTTTTTGTTGTTGTTGTTTTTAAAGAAATGCAATAGGACGCAGTACAAAACACATACTATTTGATTGAAGCACAAAGCAGGAAAATAGAAAGCATTAAATACTAGAATTTGTTTTGGCTCATACACCATTCTGAGACCAATTACAGCTGTACATTACAGCTACTTGCGCTTTGATATTTTTTAACATAAGATGGTGAAGAAATTTGAAACATAGTCACTTCAAATTATAGGCACTAATTACATAAATCCACATGAAAAAATAGAAATTGACATTTTGTACTGTAACATGAACATTTCAAAGTATTTGTTCTTTGAAATTATGTTATGGTCTCCGGTGGTGTCTATAAAAAATATATATATATTTGTAGACCAAGACAGAGACAAGCCCGAGTAAAATTTCACCTGAGTTTATAACAAGACTGAGATGATTGATTTGTGGTCTCCAGGAGCACAACCGTACTTTCACCAAACACAACCTGCTGAATTATATTAAATATATAGAGTATATTGTTCCAAAAGAGTTCTGATTTGTCTAAATGCAGTTGTATGTGCATCTCTGTGCTTTGATTGAGGTGTAGGAATGGAAATGATTGCGGTGTACTTTAATGCTTACCAATGCTCTCTAACTGTAGTTCTGCTGATTTCAGGTCATCCTGCAACTCTTTTCAAATGACTTTTACCTTCATTATCACTAGTCTGAGAGCATGTTGTAAAATCTTGCATGGCTCACCCGTCCAGAGGCAATTAGTTGTGGTTTCATGAACTTTCCACCTGCATACAGTATTATCGAAACAATTGTAGGGATGCTAATGTCTTTGTTATAATTCTATAGCTTTTTCCAGTTGAGTGTTGTTTAATTAAATTGTCCTGTAGAATTTGTAGAAGTTCCTTCACATTCACCATGATTGCTACTTGGCAAGGGCAATGTATTTTATAATGCCACAAGGCGCAACTTGTACGACAACATGGGATATGAATTGAGATATACACTGGGAGTGTATTAAATAACAATAATGTTCCTAAGTCAAGTCGATACTGGGCAAGGAAAAGTAGATTAAGTCCAAAGTTAGACTGTTACACACCTCGCTATACATTTCTCACGCATAACAGGACTCTGAATAGATCTCTAATATTTGCTAAAAGTCACTGCACTTCTAGTCAGATTGCAAAGCTCATAGTCGAAGGAGAGCTTTGAGTCCAAGAGAGCAGCCGATGTGAGAGACGTCAAGATGAGGCACATCTCTTTGCTAATCTGCATGGCATTTATCAACTGGATTGCTCTAATAGGGGTGTCAGCAGTTGAAGAAGGCAAGCCTGGAGTCACTGGGCTTTCGAAGAGCTTCAGTGACAAAGATGGAGGGTAGTGCAAAAGATTAGAGATATCACCAATAGGCCACATTAGAAAAGAGAAAATTGTAATTCTTTAATCTACGCAGCGTTTATCATATTACACCAATGGCCGTATCCATGCCAGCCTGCTTGATGATGCTTTGGCTGTGGAATTAGCTCAAGACGTTAAGCACAATTAAATACAGTTAATTCTGTCCAGTGAGGTCCTTTAGCTATTAGATTACACAGACAAATGGGAGACAATGTTAACACTCAGGGTCATGTTAGCTCTTAGCTTTACTTTGAATAAATTCATAAACTTATCTCATGAATATAATCCATTAAATAATATATATTATACCAGAACACTGCTGAATTCTCAAACCTGATTGGTCAAAAGGAGGTGACCGTATTTCTGGCTATAATGCAAATCACAAGTTTATATCAATGTGCTCGTTCTTATATGTTATAGTTTCTTCAGTAACAGCTAATTCATTGGGACTTGCTTGGCAGATGCTCCACAAGATCTAAACAGATTTAAAAATGAGTCATTGTTTGGGTCTTGCTGTTTTAGAAAAATAATCAACTGTGTTATGAGGCTGTATCACACCACCATGTCATCGATTATTGTCCTATAACCGCATGAATCATCATGTTTTATTCCTTACATATACTAAAGTAAATTTTCACTGAGTTTTCTACCATAAAGGCAGTGTTAGCATAGCATTTTAGCACAGGATGTGATGTATCACTTTGAAAAATTGCTTATTTCTGCAGCATCGGCCACATATTTAAACAACCTGATACCTCCTGGAGGTCACGGACAAAGGTACACAGACATTCTACCCCACATATAGTAAGTTAGCATCATCACACAGAAACACCTGCGGCCTAGCATTGTTTTTGGGTGCTGTCATGCAGTTCTTACTGCCTACTCCATCACACTGACCTTTCCCAGGCATTCCTCCTTCAACACATTGTTTAATATCTTAGTCCAACCACAAACAGATGGATCTTTAATATACTCTGATTCAGCCTCTGTGATAAAGGATGGGTGGCCTTATTACTTGCAGGCATTTTTGCTCATGAATGTCAACTGCAAGTGTACTCCGGGAGAAATTTCAGCTCACATGTTCAAGGCTTTCCTTTTGATAAACCTTGATGTATTTGTCCCTTTTTTTTCCTGTATTGTCTAGACTTTGGCAAACATTCTGGGCTCTCAGTCATATTACCAAATTAATGCTGATGTGTCTGGATGATCTTGTAGCACCAGTGTTTTAATGTGTCAGTTGCAAAACAATTTCACGTATGCCTGAGTTAGAAATTTCTCAGCGGATGGTTTATTGTGAACTGACATTTCTTTTTTGTGTTCCATTAAAGAGACGAGGGCACAGCTGTAGAACTGACATTTACTTGAAACGTCCAGGGTTGTCTGTGTCATGCCAATTTAGAATTAGAAACTTGTTACCTCATTTTCTATGATCCAACTTCTATCTAAGGCAAAAGCAGAATACTTTGTTTTAACAGTTAGAAATGGAAGACAGCCGATCCATGATTGCTTGGGGTTTAGGAGGTTATAGCAGGTTATATAGACTCAGGCTTTGCCAGAGTTTTTCTTACAGCTTCACCTCACCCATGTCAAACCATTATGCATTACAGGAATCATATAATTTTTAATGTTTTCCTTTTGTTTTGGATTTGTAATATATCTGTTTGTGTATAAAATCTGCAAGGTCACAAAGTTCATAGTCTCCCCCAAAGGGATTTATTTTATCTAACAGAGAACACTGCTCCAGACCTGCCCAAATCACGTCGTCCAGATTTACTTCCATAATTCCTCTATGTCACAGCATGCACCATCTGAATAATCCCAACCAAAGGCAGCCACGAAGAAAGAAGGTGAGGCTTCAGTGAATTGTTTGGCACCATGTCGCAGAAATGCTGTGTGTTTTGGTCTGAAAACAAAAACCCTTTGTTTGGCCTTCCAAAAACAGATGAAATTAGGAATCTGTGGTTCCTGTTCATGTATAATGCTGTTCCTGAGCAGTACAACCCAGAAATTTGCTTGTGAACAGCACATTTTACAGAGGACAGATATCAATCGAATCACAAGAATCGTAGCTTTCCAAAAATATATCACGAGTATCTATGTTCACACAGAGGCTATGTTCCTAGCATAGAATTGCAGACAGCCGCAATTTTAAGTTTGCAGCCTGTCCCATTCAGAATAGTTTGGGTTAAAAATTGTACTGCAACCAACTACAAGAAGGCTTTTGAGGCAAATTAGTTTCACTTTTGACTCCCTGTTACAATATCCACCCATATATACAGTCACTGGTATATACATACGCTCCTGTTTCTACCTCAACTGGCTTGACCGCTCTGTTTGAACACTGCTGTGCTGAAAGATGCAGGAGAGCAAGCAACATTTTTAATTACTTTGAAATTATCATTACCATTAAAATTATTTGAAACATGCTACCATGTAATCAGACTTGCGAGTGGTGAAGCAACCGACAGCTGTTCATTTCCTTTGTATGTTTGCGACACAGCTCCGCAATTTCAGCAATAGCAACAAGCAACATCACAGCATATAAATTGAGATTTTCTCTATATTCAAATAAGGTATGATGAGGGGTGGGGGGTTAGCTTTTTTCCACCTTTGAGCCATTTTAATCAATTTTCAGCCAGCACTTTTTATAATTATGTAACTATGATGTTAATTGTATACTTGTCTAATGTTAGATTTGATTTCCTACTAATATACTCAAAACATACTCCATTTGTCTTGTCAGAATGTGAGCGTGTTGCGTCGGTGCATCTTCCAAGTTGGAAAATCGAGAGACAAAAGGAAGTGGGCGGGGTTTCCAGAGTGTCAGTCATCATATAGTTTAAAACTCCTGTGCAACTGCCAATCATTCTGGAGTCACATGTCGCTTGGCTTATCTACCATTTTTATGGGGGGAGACTCCCCTTTTTACATATTTTTGAGTGAGTAAGGAAAATAATCAAAAATAAAAATAAAAGAAACAATGTTCTCATTTGCTTATTGTGCTTTTAGTTTAGGCATAACATTAATAATTACACAAGGACAATGAGTGTGTGTGATACAGTAGTTCCTACTCTTTAAGGTCACTGTGATCTCCACCTCCATCTCCTCTACAGTGTGCCGCTCACTGTGACAGCGATCATAAGAGCCAGCTTCCTCCACTGTGTGCCCTTTTCTCCCTGAAGAGTATGCAAAATGCTTTACATGCAAATCGCAAAGGACCTCTGAAGGAAAACTCAAAAAAGGGTATTTTATTTATCTTCTGATAGCTGTGGTTTAAGCGAGTATTAATTGAATACATGAGATACCTAGAGCATATAGACACACCATCATGTCTCAGTTCCTCAAAGGAGAGACAGGTTGAATTGAGGCAAAGTCCGAGGGATTTTGAAGAGATAAAGATAGTATTATGGCATACAGGGAAGGGAAGTGGACTTTTCCTTATTATCAGCATATTTTAACTTTGTAATACCTAATGAGCTTCTTCATATTTGAGAGATCTGCAAAATGGACAGAGGTATATGAGGGATAGGAATTGAGCCAGGCATACTTTTCCATGAACAAATGATGGGATTTTCGATGACACCCTCGTCAAAATGACCTTGTTTATCCGCGGATGTGTGTTTGCCTCCATGTGCGCTTTCATTAATGTCACTCAGGCAAGCTGTGAAACACACTGAGGCAAATCATCATGTCTTGCTCTTGTCAATCCTACAGCCTCATCTCCTCCTCTGCACCCTCATCTCGCTCTTCTCTCTCCCCTTCACTTAATCCACAGACTAGCAGAGACTTCCCTCCCCACTGCCCTGTTGACTTGTGGACAGGAATATGAAAGCAGCCAAGGAAAGAGAAAACTAGAATTTGATATTTGATACTGAAACTGATGGGGGGGGGGGATTTCCATTTGAGTGAGAGTGGCAGAAAGAGCACTGATATAATTGAAGAACGTCAAGGTTATCATGCAAATGAATGGAAGGGAACGATCATGAATACGTGCTTGCGGCTTTCCATAATTGAATTGGTGATAAACAAATCCAAAAAGTAACCTCATTCAAACGGATTGCCTTCAACATCAGAATGAAGTCGGCCGTTATGCCCAAGCTTCACTCTTTGGATTTGACATTATTTAGTAATCTGCGTAAATATACAGTTGTGTGCAAAAGATTGAAATAATTTATGGTGACTAGACATAGAGTGCATAGAGATTTCATAGATGTTCCTTCATTATCACCACAAGCATGGACATAATATACTTTATTAATCCATTCATCCATCCATCCATATTCTTCCCCACTTGTCCTATACAGGGTTGTGGAGGAGCCTGGAGTCTATCTTAGGGAACTCAGGGCACAAGGCAGGGGACACCATGGACAGGGAGCCAGCCCATTGCAAGTGATACATTCATGATTCACTCCTGTGACCCTGACCTAATGGTAATGGATATATATA
>JAOUWY010000054.1:35107231-35132751 GCA_025728095.1 Prietella phreatophila | reverse complement strand
GCTAGGATCAGTCTTTGTGTTAAGCAGGACCATGACTTCAGATGTGATGAGTTTGGAATGAGAGTGTCACAGTGCTACAGCAGGTAGCCTCACAGCTTCAGGGTCCCCAGTTTGAACATGATCTTGGGTTACTATCTGTAAGGAGTTGACACATTCATCCTGGGTCTGTCTGGGGTTCCTCCAGGTCCTCTGATTTTCTCCCACCTCCTAAAGATATGCTGGTAGGTGAACTGACTATGCTAAATTGCCCCCTTGGTGTGAATGAGTGTTTGCATTGTGCATGGGCTTGCATCCCACAAATGGTGTATCCATGCCTTGTGCCCAGTGTTCCGGATAGGCTCCGGATCTACAATGAGCTTGACCAGACCCTGAGCAATTACTGAAGAGGAATGAATGAATTAATAAATTAAATAAATGAATAAAATATTTAATACTTCTTCTTCTTCTTCTTCTTCTTCTTCTTCTTCTATTACTATTACTACTACTACTACTACTACTACTACTACTAATAATAATAATAATAATAATAATAATAATCCTCATTTTCATAGTATCCTTATGTACATGTAAGCCTACACCAGCCACAATATTGCAATTAAACTGATACTTAGCATTCTATTCACAGATTAGCATTTTAATCAAGCTAATAATATTCATGTGTTCTATTTGATACCACAAAATGTGGTCTGAACCCCAAAATATGTTTCTTTTATATGTAAAATCCTTGCCCTTTTTCTTTGGTTAAAACATGTGAGTCTGCCCAAAGGTGAGACTCAAGATATGGCCCAGGCCTCAATGCCAGAGGTCTGTAAAACATAACAGCAAAACCTTCATGGGGTCTATTATGCACCTAAACTACACTAACTCCTTTAAATGTCTCTGATGTTCAGAGGGCAGCCTCAGGGCCAGTGTGGTTCCCTGATTCTAAAGCCTTATGGAAACATATAATAAAGCTCTATCTCATTTGTGCATGTTCTCATGTTCATGTCTGGCATTGCAAATCAGGAAGGACATAGCAGGTACTGTCATTTCAAGAACAAGCAGGATGTCCAGTCCTTTCAACTCTCTGCTTTAAATGAGCACTTTAGCAGACTCCAAATAACATGCAAAAATGAGAGTAATTGCATCTGACCTTTTGTTACTCTTCTCGGTGTGAGTGAAAGGCAGATGACATTTTACTTACAAAAATTAATGAGCTACACATTGAATGCAGTGTGAGATGAACTGCTAGAGCTGGTGAGAAAGAATCATTCCTATGGTTCCTTAATCAAATATATTGGAAATTCAGGAATACAAGAATGTGAAAAAGGCTTTTCAAATTGTTTTGTTTCTCAGTTTTTTGCCTCACTACATGTTTTTCTGACCTTTTCCAATGAATTGCTGAGGGATATTTCAACAAAGGGCACATAACAGATTGCAGGACGTCAGGACATTGGGACATGAGGGAATGTTTACGGTACATTCTTTTGACTTCTCATTTTCTTTCCTCTTTACTTCATCCTGTTGTCTTTTCTTCCTGTAGTATTTGATGGAATGTTCACGGGATGTTCTAAAAGTCCCACACATGGTTAGCATCTTACATAATCTGCACCCCACTCCTGATGTTTGCATCCACTTAAAGTTTCCAGACAGCTGACGACGACTTTCCCGAAAGAGCTGTTGTGTAAAAACATCATAACGTGCTAGTTTCACATTGACTATTCATTCTAGCAATTCAGATCGTTAGTAAAGCACTTTAAGAAAACACGGAACATTATGTATTTTAGGCAGAACACCTACAGACCACAAGAGATTTTAACATCATGAGCTCTGAAGATAAAGTTTATAACATACATATCAATGCTTGAATTGATGTAAGTGGATGCTTGGCCCAATCCCTAAGGCAACTCCACCTTCTTTTTATTTTCTCTAGCCTAAAAGCTTTGCTTTGAAGCACATTGCTCGGTGTTCGCCAAGAATGTGCTGTGAAAACCAGTTACTTTTATCCATAGAGGGTCCCGTTTCAAATGAGCTGCCTGAAAATGGTTGTTCACAGCTGTTCAGTCTAAATACATAATCTCGAGAGGAATGCAGTCATGCTGCAATCGCTGGCACACTGTGGACATTTCTGGTTGGGTGAGCCAACAAAAACACCTAGTATAACATTTACTTTGATAACAAAATAGGGACATCTGATGCCTGCAATGTCTGTCTAAGACCCACTCTGAAAGCTTCTAATCAAAACGGTGTACAAATGCCCTTTGAATAAATTGTGATTAAAATGGTTCATGTAAATATGAAGGACAATTAAGGACATTGGCTGAATAGTTCTTCATAGTAAATTCTTTAATGCAAGTAGTGGATCAGCAAAATCTATAAATCCATGAATACCTCAGAAGGTTACATTGCAATCAGTACACACAACTGAGTATCCAGTAAAGTCTCTCTGAGGTGTCTCTTTTTCCCACTATACTTGTATTTTTTAGAGTCACTGATATAGTTATGTCCTATAGCTCTTTCTTCCTGATCAGTCAAACATAACCTGCTAATTCAAAATAATCATCTCATTATTCTGGACAATTAAGTCTGTAATGATAAATTCTATAAATCCTGTAAATTATTTTGTCAGTGTCTTCTTGATGGCTTTGGTAGCTTTCAGTTCATATACATGAATCTAGTGACCTTAAGCACCGCACAAAACCTAGACAGCATCACTTACAAATTGTCTTTTGTCGGTTGTGTGTATACAAGTAGTCATAGGGGAAACACATCAATAAGGCTACAGAACACTACACCTTTGGTAACACCTACTGTATAACACTAGAGGCACTTCTAGTTAAATAACCTAAACACAAAAGGACCCCTATTTCTTTTCTTCTATCGACATTTTAAGGAGAACCTTACCTGGTTGTTATTATTAGATACTGACTTTCATATTTTTCCCCGTTACTTATGTAAAAGTTTATAATGTGGTTGAGAAAAAAAAAAGATGCTTGTGTATTGCTTAACCCAGGTCTGGTACTAGATATCCCTTCTTGTCCCCTTGATCAAAAGAATCTGTGTTCTGGACAGAACAAGTCATGCTGGCAATCTAAATTTCTCCACAGATGGTGATGTTGATTCTGGAAACCTGTACATAGATTTGGCTATGGTTCTAGGGGAACAGCTCTAGCACTAGGGCCATGTGGGAGGGAACCTTAGAGCGTGAGCGCAGAAGAGGGGGAAATTTTGGGAGAGGTTGCAAACAATCATAGAAGCAAATAGAGTGCTGGAGTTAGGAAGCAGTAGGCAGTTCAGAGAGCAATGTTCAGTCCACTGACAATTCCACACCCAAACCAACAGGAAGAGGAAGGATTGTCATACAGTTGCCTGCTCTGGGATGTTAGAAGCGCCCTCTCCTCCTCACAGGTATGTCTGTGCCAAGGACAATTCAAAGGACTAAATTTTAGAATTGATTTTTAACTGTAAGGGCTATATATGGACATTACAATCTCAGTCTCTTTGGTTGTGTTGTGCACTTTGGATCAAGGGTCAAGGATTATTTTTCAGCGATCTGGACTTACGGAAATTCATTGTGGCTGTAAAGATTGTTGATTTCCATGTAAATCTTATGAAGATGCAGGCTGTTCTTATATCTTGGTGGGTGTGGATGTTGCTGGGCATTGTTGGGGTACAGTCGCAAGCTCAATCACAGGCTCAATCTCCTAATCAGGAGCAAGAATCCCCTTCAAATCCCTGGAGGCAAGTGATCCAATGGGAGAACAATGGACGGTTGTTTAGCCTGCTCAACAGTGGAGCTGAATACATCCCTGCTCGGGGACAGGAGCGGGACAGAGGTCACAGAGTAGTTTTAGCTGACAGCACTAACAGAAGGTCCCGACCAAATGGAGGAAATGTGCGCAGACAGGCACCTTCCAGAGGTAACTCAGAAACCATCAGGGGCCAGGCCAGACACCCCTTTGGATTTGGGCAAGTTCCAGAAAATTGGCGTCAAGGTACTGCTGGTACTGGTACAGGAGAATCAAGCCGGTATCAGTCATCCCCAAGCACACGTTACAGAACTTCCTCTGGTTCTTCTTCCTCATCATCATCCTCTTCTTCTTCTTCCTTCAGTGTGCCATCTTACCCACAGTACCCTTTCCAACAGCAGCCTCCTTATTATGCCCCATATGAACCTTTTGAACCACCATTCCAAGGAACAGGGTATTCAGCAGACCCTAGTGGAAGTTTCACAGGAGTAAGGTATGGTGGTGGTGGTGGTTATTCGGCTGGAAGTTATGGTGGCGGTGGTGTATTTACTGGAGGAGGAGTGGCTCCTGTGGCTCCTAGGTCGGAAATTAGGGATGACAGTTACCGCTACTATCCACCATATGCTCCACCATTTCCTGCCCAAAATGCACAACCTCCATTCTCAGATGGTTTGGACCGCCGGTACACGCACAGCTTATACAATGAGGAAACAGCAGGTCTTCCTGATACAAGTAATGCTGCAGAATCAGTTTCAACTGGTGTAGGCCAACCTGCCCTGCAAAGCCCCCAGTATGAGCAGTTTCCACCATTTGGAAGGCCACAACCTCTGCCTCCGTTTATTCAGCAACCAGCACGTAACCCTCTCAACTCCAACTTTGCAGAGAACCCCGCCACCAATGTAGGAAGTGTCTACCGACCTCAGCAAAGAGGTATAGTGGCATCTACACACTGCACCATTTGTTCAAGAAATCCAATTTTTTCATGAGCTGTAGAGCTTATAATATTCAGAATTTATATCACTAACTTTCAGTTTTATGTGCAAATAAAACTAGCAACAAGAATAGTTGTATTCCTACTTTTTTATCAGTTCCCTAATTCCCATGTGTTATGTTTAGTCTGAACAACATAACTAATAACTATTCTGTGTAGCTTTAACTTATTCACTGTGAACTATACCATGGTTTAGGACACCATAGAGGAATTGTATTGTAATGCAGTTGCACAGCTGGTGGTAATGTAAAATGGATGCTCTTGTGGAGTATGCTTCAAAATCATTCCTTCTCTCTCTTTGAAGGAAAAGGAAGTGAGGAAAAAAAATAGTGAGATCTAAAAAATGTAGCTCTCTTGCCATCTCCATGTGTATCCTGGCAAGCATAGCTCCACTGCGTCAGACAAACTTAAGCTCCGGGGACTCAAACTACACTGTTTGATTCCGAAGTTATTTGCTTGTACAGCTGGGAAGGGACATTATATTCTACTAGATTTCCATGTTTTCATCTTTGAACTGACATTCTTCTTTGACATGATGTATTTCTCATTCGCTTTGTGCTGTATTTCAATTTACCAAAAAGGAACTACAAGTTTATCTCATCTCCACAAGTGGCCCCATTATTGGAATCAGGTGTTGTGAAATCTGAGAGTGTATGTGTAGCATATGGCCAATCATTCTGTATAAAATGTTCTCATTGTTTTTGGAAAGTTGGAAATGACTTCATCAAGCCAATGGGTTGTTGAGGGGTTGGGTGGGGTGCTGGTGGGGGATGGTGGCTATTTACAGGGTGAATGATCCCAGTATGTGCAACAAAGGGTGGAGTGAAATACATAAGTATTATAGTATTTAGGTGTGGGGGTGAAAATAGCAGCAAAATGTTACTCAATCATTGGTATAGAAATTTCTCCTAACACTACACGGTTGCAACAAGAAACTTTAAAAAAAAAAATACATTTGTATGTTTTTCAGGTTCCAAAAGAGTGTGTGTGCGTGTGTTAATTGAAGAGAGGAGGCGACTCAGGGAGGCCATATGAGACCTATTCATAGCTGAGCCTAAAAGGCTTATTTCGTAATGTGGAACTCTTTTGCATGCAAGTGATCTCAGTTTCTAAAGCAACAGTCTGACAGAAAAGGGTGGATACTCTGTTTATGAGAAGTTACAAACGTAAAAAAATAAATAAATAAAACAATCTACATGTGCTTTGGATGTTACTGTAAACATGGGATTTACCAATTTGCTTGTTTGTCACATAGTTTCATGAGTTAATTATCAGAATACAAAACAGCCTGCAAGGATTTCCTTTAGTGAGCAACACCATGCCAGATTCCATACCTACCACCCTCAACCATCCACCGCATTTGTTTTAAAACCTGCTAGGTTTTGAAAAGCACTTTTTTAATGGTGGTGTTATGCATATGCCTGGGGTAGCTTCTTATAGTGTGTATCATATAGTGTATGCATCCAAATTGTGGTTTGAGTCAATATTTGTGGTGAACCACAACTAAAGTGGAAAAATGCTCAGTGTCTTTATCAGTTAATCAAGCTTCAATAGAAAATTCTGAACACAGTATGGCTGGGGTTAACAGTCTACATGTAGTAGTGATAAAATAGCGTGATATACTGTAAGCACATCAAACTGTTTGAAGTAGGGGCGGTAAGAAGAGTCTTCAGCCTTTCCTTTTCACACTGCTGTTAGACTATTTACTAGACCTGACCCAGGAAGCCTCAAAGACTGGTTCAGAGATAGATGACAAATCGGATGTGTACTCAGAACTGAGAGTGCCAGAGCTCAAATTTGAAGCACTCGTTGTAGAAATGTGCAGCAATCAAGTCTTAAAAGGTCTACAGTCATAAAGGTTTGGTGCTTAGGGGTTCTCTGTGCAGCATTTTTGCTGGTTTAAAGCTGCCCTTGTCTTTTCTAGTTCTTTAGCCATAAGAGGAGCTAAAAGGCCTGGTTAGTGGTGATTTATGATATATATATATATATATATACTGCATATCTGAAAGTGTTCCAAATATTAGCTCTGACAGCCATCATGTTTTTTTGTTCCCTTCTTTCTATTTATTCTTATAGCAGAGTTGGGTTTGGGCCGAGTTTGGAACCAGAAGGGAAGTGAGATCATTGTTGTTCTACTGTCTGTGCTTGCTTTATCTCCCTGTCGTGCACTGATTTTCTATATATTTGGGTTTTGTTAGGCTTTGTACTATTCTGGTTGGGTATGTGCAATTCATATAATGCTTCATATGCATAAGATTTTGTTTAAGGGATTATCAAAAAGTTGATGTTCATCATGATGATATCAAGTTTAAAATTGAACCCTTAGAAAAAGGGGGTTTCTGAAACAGTTATTTTGTGAACCTTTTCTGAAATGAAACATTGTGTTATAAGGTTTGACACAGAACATTTAAGAGTTCCTGCAGAAGGAAAAAACAAATAAAAATCTTAATTGATGGAACCTTACTAGCATAATGAGTATACATGTGCTGTGCAATCCTGGTGCATTCTGTCTTTAGTGTGGTTCACTTAAACAGGTGAGAACCCAGCAATCATACACGGATGTGGCCCAAAACAACCATTTTGAAACCGAAGAAAATATGATTTAGGTAATTTCAGCTCGGTTCCAGTCGAACTATAGCACCTATAGCATTGAAGTGAGATGTAGGAACTGAACCAAAAATGGCATGTATTTTGGGTTGTGGGCAGCTAAACTGAGCTGTGAGGTGCAAACTCAGCCAAAGGACAGCGCAGTAGTGCTGCAGAAATATCATGTGTTCTGGCAGTTTGGACCAATGAATATAAAGAAAAAAATGCAAATGCTATACACTGTATTTTACATAATTAAATTGAATGAAAGTGTTTTACACGTATGTATTTAGCTTTACGTGGCCCTTAGACAACAGTTTTTTGTTTTGTTTTTTTCATGAATTTTCATGAATATTTCATGAAAACTAATCCATACCAAATCGCAAAGAAACCAAAAAGTATCAATTTTGCTCTGATTTGAATTCAACAAATGGATAATAGGTGTGAAAGTACTGTAAAACAAATAGAAATAAAAAAAAAAATGACAACAAATAGCTGGATCAAGTTTTAACAGTATTTCATTCATATACTGACCACAGATTGATCAAAGTTGTCTTTTGTGATTAGGATTGCCTGACCTGGTGCCTGACCCTAACTACATCCAGGCCTCCACGTACATCCAACGATCCCACATGTACTCCCTTCGCTGCGCCTCTGAAGAAAAGTGCCTCTCTAGGTGAATATTTTTTCTTGACCATTTAGAGGTTTTAAAGATCTAACCTTGGATTTTTTATACTCTGCAAAATAATTTTTTCCAGAACCAATATGCCTGTTTTATAAACGAAGCTGTCAAGTGTGACAGTCCTAATTAAGTGTGGCTGTAATATATCACTGCTTACTGTATATTGTTGTTTTGTTTTTTTTGTAGTTAATGGCCTGGGAAATGTTTGTCTTTTCTACAGTACAGCCTACAGCTCTGAGATCACAGACTATGATGTCAGGGTCCTGCTACGCTTCCCTCAGCGGGTTAAGAACCAGGGAACGGCTGATTTCATGCCCAACCGACCACGGCATACCTGGGAGTGGCACAGCTGTCACCAGTGAGTCCAACTCAATTATTCTATTTCCTTTGAGTCTCTGTAGTGACAGGTTTAGGTCTTACTGACCTACACTGGTCGACAAATGGAAAACAAGATATCAATGATACAAATATTTGAGTTTTAATAAATGAAATGAGCAAGTAATAAATATTTATTCCAGTCTGATGGTTCTGTACCACCTGGTCTGAAATTCCACTTTTAATGTCATTGTTTTCTCATTTGTCGTAGCATTTAATAGGATTTTCTCTTTGGATGGGGATTAGACTGCAGGCTTGTTTAGCTGTTGGCCATTATCATGTCTAAATTCCAGACAGCTCTATATCTAACCTTAACTGAGCTTAATCAAAATTAAATTAAATTCTGTCTCCGTCTGCCAATATTATCTGAATGGAGCCGAGTTTTACCCCTGAGGGATGTAGAACAGCAGCCTATGCAGTTTAGACAAAAATAAATAAATAAATAAAAAGAGTACCCTGCTAACTATATGGATTACATTAAGAAAAGCTGTAATATATCTCTGTGAAAATGTACACAGAGGATGCTCATTCTCATGATTAAAAGGTCAGAACCTGCCTCAATCTCATTAAGGACCAAGGAGAATAAAAAAAAATTTAAAAAAAGATTTGAAAGGAAACAGATGATGTTCAAATTCCTCTTCCATGACGGGTAGTCAAAGTTCTCTGTCCGTATGTGACCTGGAACTCTTTATTACTTTCCATTGTTGTTCTACATCAGCACTGGACAGGCAGAACTGAGGTGAGAGGTCACTGCTGTGTGGGTGTAGGCTGAATTTCCAGATCCCTCGATGGCTGTCACATGAAACTGGATGACCTTAGTGAAATATTTCAACCCTGTCTGTTTGTATAAAGGTGTATTCTTTATCGCATGACGTCAGCAAGGTTGATGCACACTGATGAACAGCTTTGTGTAAACACCGTGTTAAAGTCTCAGAATCAAACAGAATCATAGGTGCTCTATAGAGAAGCTCATGCCAAATTATCAATCTATAGTCAAGTTAAACTATGTGACAATTGACAAAGTGTCATGTGACAGCTTTGTATTTTTACTCAAGCAGTCAGTTCATTTAGTAATGTTCCATAACTAGGCAGTGATTTACTAAGATCTCAGAAAGAAGTGAAAATTTACATCCTAAATAGTGAATGCAAATAATGCATAAGTATGAGTATTGTGGCTATAAGGCATATGTGAAATAAATCGGTTACAGAGGCTTTAAATGATGTTAGAATTGGAGGTGAAAGGAAATTTATCACAGTGATAAGAAGCCAACGTACCATTTTAAGAAAAAAAAATGAATTTCATGGCTGCAACACGTCTAAAAAAAGTTGGGACAGGACAACAAAAAGATGGAAAAGTGTTACTAAAAAGAAACAGCTGGAGGAACATTTTGCACTAAATTATGTTAATTGGCAACAGGTCAGTAACATGATTGGGTATAAAAAGAATATCTTAGAGAAATAGTCATTTGGAAAATTACCTCATGCCCACGGTTAAATGTTGCTCTGATTTGAATTCAACAAATGGATAATAGGTGTGAAAGTACTGTAAAACAAATAGAAATAAATAAATAAATAAATAAATAAATACATAAATAAATGAATGAATGAATAAATAAATAAATAAAAACAACAACAAATAGCTGGATCAGGTTTTAACAGTATGGTGATTCTTTAATGTTTTGGCACTGTTTTTTTGCCAGAGGACCTGGACATTTTGTAAGGATACACAGCATCATGGACAAATATCAACAGCTATTAAATGATAACCTGACTGCCTGTGCCAGAAACCTTAAATTGGGCAATGGTTAGAGCTTCCAGCAGAACAATGATCCAAAACATACATAAAAATCAACACATAAATGGTTTACTGACCACAAAATCAAGGTCCTGCCATGGCCATAAAAGTCGCCTGACCCGAAACCCACAGAAAACCTGTGGTTTGAACTGAAGAGGAGAGTCCACTACTGTGGACCTAGAAATGTGAAGGATCTGGAGAGATTCTATATGGAGGAACGGTCTCAGATCCCTTGCCATGTATTCTCCAACCTGATCAGGCATTATAGGAGAAGACTTAGAGTAGTTATGTTGGCAAAGGGAGGTAGTACAAAGTATTGACTAAAAGGGTGCCAATAATTGTAGAACACCTATATTTAACAGTTACATTCCTTCTTGAAAAAGTTTGACTTACATCATAAACAATGCTAAAAATGTTCTTTCATTACTTGGTATGTCTACCTGTACTGTGTCTGTCACCTTCTCATCCTGAAGGAATGAGGAATGAGGAGAACATTCTATCCTGGTGGAAACTCTGAGTCCAGCTCCCTGTCAATGCCTTTCTGGTGGAAAGTAGCTCTGCAAAGCCCTTGGCTATTTTCATTTTTATGCTGTAACACGAAAGGAAGAATTCCTTTCTGATTCAGTATGCTCCAGCATGTATTACATCACCTGCCAGACTCCTACTAAAACATGCCTAACCTAAACACTTAACTCATACACTGGGAAAGTCTCTAATTTCACAAAAGGAGCAGTGTTGAAATATTGACTTCATTGATGCTTCATAGTGCTGCATTTAAAGCCGAACATTTGAATCTGCGCTTTGTCAGGCTGATTGAAATTCCCTTGAGTTCCAATTTCTACATCACTGCCAAATGTGGTTTGGAAAGCGCGCAACAAAAGGTGTGAGGTGAGACTGATTTGAGGTTCTTAACACTAGTCACTGCTTGTTGAACAGCTCTTGCAGTAGTCTGTGACTGATTGAATTGCCCCCGTGGCACTCGAACCTAACATTACCAACGTACACGGCGCTCTCAAAGTGCTGCAAGCTGACAAGCAAAATGAACAAGTGCAAATGAAAGCGAATTGCTTGCGTTGTTGCTTTTATTAGATTATGTTGACTGAATGAATGAATCACTCTCACACACTCTTCCCCTTGCAGACATTACCACAGCATGGACGAATTCAGTCACTATGACCTATTGGAGGTGAGCACAGGAAGGAAAGTAGCAGAAGGACATAAGGCCAGTTTCTGTCTGGAGGACACCACATGTGACTTCGGCCATCTTAAACGCTACGCTTGCACTTCCCATACGCAGGTACGACCCATCTGTAGTTAAATTTAGTCCTGAGTCAGGTTCAATTAGGACAATATTTTTCAGTTACCTTTACCAAAATAAAAACAACATCCTGAATAGATTGAACAGTAAGAAATCAGCTAAGTCTCAACCCTTGTTTCAGTAGAACAGTAGATTTGTGCCAAAGAATTGTTGCAGTAATCATTATCAGGACTTCACCACTTATACTGGAAATCCTTTCAATGCACTTAATACTGTTTCACCTCATAGCTAAGATATACAGTAACTGAATATGCAGTGTTCTAAACAGATTTTAAATAAATGCTGTATTCTACTTACCTCAGAAGTGGAAAGTAGGGACTCTTCAAGCTACATTTAGGGGTGGTGGGGGAGGGGGTGGGTTGGATGTCTCTTCTGTTAGCAACAATCTAGCCAACTAACTGTGAAAAGTGATATATTTACATCCTCATGTCTTTAAAAGCGAACTGTATCGTCAGTGTTATAGATTTAACAAGCAAACATGTATGAATGTTAATTGCTCTAAAGGGAATACTAGTATATACTGTACAATATTACTTATTTAAAAGTAAAGAAGTGCTACTTTGTTTACTGTCGATGCTGGGAGCAGCTGTGTTGATTTGATGTCACTTGCTGAACTCGGGATTCAGAAGACCAGTAGGGAGTAGGGATTCCGAGTTGAGAGGGGCATTCTTTGATTTTGTCCTAGTTGGAGGTTGGGAAACTCCAAGTTACATGCAGCAGTAGATACGAATAGCAGGTGCACTGTTTTTTCTTTCTTAGAAAGCTGGAAGAAAAAAAAAGTAGAGGTGTGCGTTGGATTCCACAGGACACAACACACATCTGTAGAGCTTGTTCTAGGGTTCATATATCATTTCAAAAGGAAAAAAAAACATCACCTTCCTGTTTAGGCCAAAGCCACTTCTGGTCTAACTCTAGAACCATATATAAATATGAATGTTTGGAGCACTACATATACAGATATAGATAGTGGCATTGCATTACAACCTTACTTTATGGTGTATAGACTAGTAGAAGAGTGTTTTCCTCAAGTGTTATTGCTCCTGTCACCGCTGGCTTGCTTATTAGAAATATATACTATATATCCAGATTTTTGAAAGGTGCTTTGTGGCAATATGTTTTTAAAAGTGCTATACAAATAAAACTGAATTGAATTGAAATGTCTAACCGCTGTTTTGTATGCTGGAAAACTCATTCTCTTTTAATCTTGTTTTCAAATGCTCCTCCAGGGTCTCAGTCCAGGTTGCTATGACACGTACAATGCAGATATTGATTGCCAGTGGATTGACATCACAGATATCAAGCCAGGAAACTACATACTGAAGGTAATAACATTCATACGAGCTTAATGCAATCCAGAACTCTTTCACTTTGTGGTTCACTTGCCAGTTTGTTCCATTTCTTGGACCAGTTCAATGCCGCTAATTTAAAGCATGCTAATGACAGTAACATATGGAATCCAGAAGCAGATAAATGCTAGCAGAAAGTCTCTTTATTTGGGGTATTCCAGTGTTTCCATAAAAGGTGTCGGATCACAGTTAAGGAGAGGTACATCTGTACGAACAGATTGGTTTTACAAGCTTGTCAGAAACCAGCACATAGCAAAAAGACAACTTGGGATAACTGGAAAATCTAAAGAACTGGCAAACTAGAACTGATTAAATTAAAGAGACTACAGATGGAAAGTAAGTGCAGCTTAACATACAAAGCCTCGCAAATGGCACAAACAGAGAATGATGTGTTCACACATTGTTTACAAGGTGAAAACAAACTACACACAGATGCTAACAATCAAAGGAATGGTCAAGGGGGAGATTTAGCAGGAGCTATGGCAAGCAGGAAATAGGAAGCAAACAAGGCAGTCCTGTGACAACCACAAACAGATCCAAGCCCAAATAAATGCTATATGCTGAAGATGTTACAGTTTCACTCAGAAATGATAAATAAGATTGGATAAGGGTTACCACCTGTCCAGTTTTAACCCAGATAGTTCATTTTCCAGGTTGTGTGTCTAGTTTTAACTGCCATTTGTCTGTTTTTTTACAATGTTCTTCCAAATTTTGTGGGGGGAACAATAAAATGTTTCGGACAGTTTATTTGTCGCTCCCCACTTCTCCATTCCCACTGGTAGAGGTTTAAGCCAATTGGGTCATTTAAAATAATTGGTGTATTTTATTTATGTTGTTTTTTCACCAACAGCCAATCATATAGAGAGCTGCCACAACTCAGAGCATGTGTCTAAAAAGAAGTGAAAAAGAAAGAAACAAAATGAGGCAGAAATTTGCGTTCGATTTCATTTTAGGTTGTACGACCTTGTTTTGAAGAATAACCCATTGCTAATAGTTGCGAGGTTTAATACAAAATACAGCACGGATAAACAGCAGTGAGTCAAATGAAAGTTTGTCCATCAATGTGTGTTGAGGTAATAATGATGTCTGATTTAGCCATGGGTAGCAAAACTAAATGGGATTGAAATAAAACCGCTTACTTAGAATAACTCGTGTCATTTCTCTCTATGTAAAAAGACATGTTCTATATGTACAACTGAAAGAAAATGCTAGAACTTGATAGATATTTAACTGAAGGAGCCCTTCATTTTCTATCAAATGCAGCTGCTAGAGAAAAGTCTTTCAACAATGTGAATGATGCTGCTGTAATGTGTTTGGTATGCTCCAATTTCTCTAATTGTACTGTCAGTGCTAATATAAGGCAGGCAAATACATGTCTCTGGAAAAAGCAAGGCTATCAGGAATGCTAGTGACAGAGGCTTTACGTATTTCCTATTCCTTATAATCTCTTATGAGGATTAAATTAATACTGTGAAGTAATAATAATACATCTCTTCTTACTTTTCTGAACTCCAGGTTCAGGTTAACCCCAAATACTTTGTGCTTGAGTCGGACTTCACCAACAACATTGTCAGGTGTAACATTCACTACACGGGGCGCCTTGTCCGAACAACGAACTGCAAGATCTCCCAGTGAGTTGATATACTTTACTGTGCTGGCTAAATTGTTCATTTTGCTCTACTTAAGCATCATGTTCTGGTAATACATTGCAATGGCTGTCTTACTGTCTAAAACCATCTATTAAATTTTTACAGCAAGGTTGCAAATTTGACTTCAAATTTTCCAATAGATCTTTTCATTTCCCCCACAAATCCTGTTAACTGGATGAAGCTGAAGTTTGACTAATAGTTTTTTCTTGACAAGTTTTTCCCTTTTATTTGTCAAAGCATGCAATTGTGATATGAACAAAGTTTATATTCTTCTTAAAATCTCATATAGAGATGTGTAGGCCCGTGATTGAGATGCCATTCATTTCCACTTCTATTAAACTTATATGTAAACGTAGTAAAAGTAAACAGTTTTCAATAGAAGTGTCCTTCATGACATCTTGTGCACGTTTAAATTCATGTCAAATTCAATAGATCCTATCTACAGTACTTACAAAACAACTCTTTGTCTGCCCCAGCTCTCGATAATTACACTTTAGCTTGAAATATAATCATTAAAATACTTCAAAATATCTGTTTTAAATGTTTTATTTAATTTTTGCATTAATTTGTGAATCTATTTAACTATTCATGCTTGAAAGACTCTTTCCCATAGCTTATACATTATAGCTTGTGGAAATTGTACAGTACTTTTAAGTCCTACAACATTCACTCCATCCTGTTACCTGAACAGATTCATCCCTATGAAATATTCAACAAGTCAGGTGTTCAACCGCAAGTTGCATCCTCTGAATTTTTTCTGAGGATTACAGGAAGAAAAAAAAAATTACATTTTTCAATCCCCTTTATTGTAATGATATTGTGAAATTGACTGACAAGGTCACTTTGAAAGTAGATCCCTGTTACCAAAATTATACACTGACAGTAAATTTATATGAATATTAATATTAATTAATAACAGTCCAAGTGCATCATTAGAATGTCCTGAATGGTCATTCCATTAGCATGGATGCTTGTTAGCCACATTTTGCATATTTGCTAAGTCTATGCTAAAAAGTTCGACAAGACTCTATTACTTTCATCCATGTTTTAAGAGCAAATTGTAGCAAAGAAACCATGTTAAAATAAGATTTTTGTCTGAGATAGGTAGCACAATTTTTGTGAATAATTAAAATACATTTTTTAGATTCATTATTGAATAATAAAATGTGATTTTTAACAGTTACAATGGGTAAATAACAGCCCAATCACAAAATCACCCAGAGAACAAAAAACTGTTTTATTCAACAGGTAGCCAAACATCAACCGCATGTGACATAGATGTGTAAGGTTAAAAGGATAAGAATGCAGTTAATGTTAGCTAGCTAGCACATTTTCTAAGAAGTGTATTCCATGAAAAGGCAACCAGACAGCAAAATGAATGGATTAAGGACTTTTAAGAGCTGGTTTAAAGAAGTTGTCACATTTAATAAAGACCTGTATTGCACTAGGTAATAGACAACGAATCAAGCTCTGATCTTGTATTTGGATTTTCTTTTCTCTTGTAGGTCTTGATTGCCAGACTTGTTGAAGCAGACGATGATATCCTGGGATTGAAGCTGTTCCATTGAAATGTGAATGGAATACTAGTTGTTGTTTTTGCCAGTGTTGTTGTTCTGGTCCCATAAGTTGTTTGGAAGCTGGGAGTCAGTGTGTACTACATATATACTCAAGATATGTACTGACACCCCAATTACACCACGCAGTGGGGTACCGAATTGGAGTTATTTTACTTTTATCATATTTCCAACACGTCTTTTTCAACATAGTAATCTCACACCAGAACACACAGTCGTCCTTAAAGCCAGACTGACACTGTATGATTTGAGTTATTCCAACCATAGTAGAGTCAAAATCTCTGCAAAACAGACAAACCATAGGATGCACATACAATCTTATCTCACAAACTCACAATAAATCATAAGACTTAATACACAATGTGGTATCAAAGAACATATAAACTCGTAATGCCTGGCTTTAGATGTAAGAATAGCTTTTAGTCCATTAGAAACACTGGCTTATTCTCAACATTCTTTTCTTGGGATGGTTATGTTTAGCAAAAGCATTAGATTAGATTAAAAACATTAGATCAAATAGAGACAGGTGCTGAAATGCAAACAACTGAGCCCCAAAAGGGTGCTAGTAAACTGTAAATCACCACTTCAGATCAGGGAAGGTCCCTGAAACCCTCATTTTCAGTGTCAGGAGAAGAGGATATATAGACCCGTACAACTGGAAGCAATCATGCTGTTGAAACGTCCCTTTTTTCCAACACTGTCCACTGAAATGAAGGTGAAATAATGAAATGTGGTTGAAGGGGATGTCAGTGAATTTTGCATGCATGAATCACCTACTATCATAGCCAGTTTGTTCAGGAAATTCACTTTAGCCTGACTGAGGGAGCCTTGAACAGATTCTTGTTCTGAAAATGCCACAGGGGATTAGACATTTTGAATGAAAGCCTTATATCCAAGTGCTGGCTAAAAGGTTTATATTAACTTTAGAAATTGGCTTTTTTTGTTATTGTGATAGTTTACAGATAATGTCTAATTTAGCATATGAGTAGTCATCTCTTACAAGAAAACACGTGGTTGACGAATGACAAATGTTTGCGTGCATCTGATAAACTGGCAGCTTTGGTTTTTTTTTTTTTTGCTCAGTGACTCTTATAGATCAAAAGTTCTTTTGTGTCTGTTACATTGTAAGATAAACCTGTACCATGTGCGCAGTTATGGCTTGTATACGTATATTGTTTTCACTACCAACACTGGTCCGATGCCATACTGTAGGTCTTCATAATCTTTCCGTGTGACTGTTCCTCCACTATTATACGGCATTAGCTCAAAAAGATAGGAAATGATTCTAACTGAATTATTTTTCTCTGTTTTTTTTTTCTTTTCTTTCTTAAAGGAAAGTCTCGAGTACTGTTTTAGAACATTAATTGCTGTAATTGTTACATTGTACGCATTTCTTCTTCATCGATTATCACATCTGATTCCTACCTTCATTTAATAGCTGTGCTGCAGCAGAATGTAACTAAGATGATACTACTGTTGCAAAGCTAACATCGCAAAGCTTGAAATTGCTTACAAGCTCAATGCCATCTCAACCTACCTCTGAGAGAGAGTTAGCTATTTTTTTCTTCCAGTTTAAGATGTGCAGTAGAGAAAACTTCCCTTTATTGCTACACTTGAAGGAACTCATAGTATTTACAATACACACTAAATGCATCACAACTCAATATATGATTTGCAATTATTCATCAATGCTTATTTGGAACAACCTCCCATGAGACAGGTTTTATTTTCGGCATTGTACATTATTATCCAATGCCTTCTTGATGTATTAAAACTGGGGCTCTTTTAAACAAAGTCACATCTTCCATATGTAGCTATATTACCTGGTGTATAGAAATGATAAGATGAATGGGATGGGGATGGGGGTATGTGCAACAAAACACAGGGCATGGGATCTTGTTCATTACATTCATTTTGATCATATAAACAAAGTCGTTCTTGTATTTCATTCCTGCATTTCTTCTAATTGGTAACAGGGATTGATCCTTGGCTTCTTATCAACTTTATAACACAATGTGGAGATTTGCACATTCTTCTTTTTTCAAGTTTATTGGTTGTTTTCTTTGCTTGAGAACAATAATTTTTTAGACCATATACTGGATCTTCAAATAAAGACCAAAGAGTAATACAACCACTTCCAAAGTGTGGAATAATGTTCTTGAATAATGTAGTTGAAACTCTTCTTTGCATTGTGCTCCATTAATATTTTAATGTGCTTTTATTGACTCTAGGTTTAACATGTACCCCATCCAGGGTGTACCCTGCCTTGTGCCCCATTGCTCAAGGCAATCAATCACAATATCTTAATATTTGAAAACAATGTTAGCTTTGCCTTTCGGTTGTTGCCAACACTTAAGAATGAATACATTCTTAATAAAAATCCAGTCCTTCTGTTAAAAACGAGAATGAATTAGTAAAATACATTGCATTTTTAATGTCTATAGACAGTAGTATAGTATGTTAGCTCTCCTATAAAGATGTTAATCATGTTTGTTATATAGATTACAATCCCTGTAGTGTTTGCAAGTCCTTGAAAATTACTCCAACAAAGCTTCTGGGGGAATAATGATAGCATACTCAGATTTATCAAGTGTTTCCTGCTTCCTCAAAGTTTCACTGATGAGCTCACTACATCTCCAGAGGGTTCTGCAGTGAGACCTGGCTTCCCATGTTCACTCTTTTTAATGCCTGAGGCAAGAAGGGGGCCATTTCTCTTCCTGGCTCGACTGGCTGTTCTTCAAAGAGGGTTTTGATAGCTTGACAATGGGTCTGGCCTCATACTCCAATCTCTTTTAGAAGCCTGAATGTTAAAAAGACTACAAAGTCTCTTTCACTGGTAGGCCTTAACCATGGTATCTTCCCAGGGCACTGTAAGCTCTAGAAGAGGACCACTGTATAATGTTTGGTTTGTTTGTTCGATCTTGTTTCTGGAAAACTCCTGGCCCAGATTGTACATCATCATCTAAACAATTTGCTCCACCTAGATATCTGGATTTTGGTATAGGTGTGAAGAGCTTGGAATGATTTTGACAAATGTTCAAAGAGGGGATTTACAGGATGCAAGGGTGGATAGTGCATTGTGGTTCTTCAGCCATGTTTCCGGCATTGCTGCTTGACATGTGAGCACCTTGTTGGGCCAGTAGATGCATCGGACTTTTAAGCCTTGTCTTGCAGCTGATCAGAATATGTTTTCATTTTGTGGCTACAGGGTAGAATTTGATGGAGATCTCATACAGACAATTTAGAGATGAAAATCAGCCTACAACATATGTCTTTGGACAGGGAGAGGAAACCGGAGTACCCGGAGAATGCTCCCAAAGCATGAGGAGAGCATGCAAATTCTGCGCACAAGGCCAAGGTAGTAATCGATCCCCCAACTTTGGAGGTGGAGGCAAACGTGCTAACCAAAGTAACCAAGTAAATCTAATTCTACAGTATGAGGTTGTAATCATATTGTAATCCAAAGAATGCCAAATTCACCCTGAAGCTTGCTGGTGTTAGCTGAATTTATTGAAATTTCTAAAAATCAAACAAGAGAAGTCTTACATAACTATCTTGAACTGTAATATCCATGAATTTAGTGAAGCAGAAAAGAAACAGACTCTGTTTGTAGTAATAAATTAGTATTAAAATTAGAATGATAATGATACTAGTAATAATAATAAATGAGGTAAGTACATTTGAAGCGGAGAAGAACAGATTACACTGACAGGACCAAAAGCACAGTGTTTGACTAGCAAATGTTTGAAGATGATAGCAAAGGTTTAACTGGCAGTGGATGGTGGACATCAGGTACACAACGGAAATATACCCTGGATGGGACTATTGTCCATTGCAGCTCAACTTTTTCCAGAACACACTGTCAAATCTTGCTGAGAAAAATATGTATTTCCTTGCACACAACGTACGTATAAACACGCTGCACTTATTTTCGGATGTGTCTACTATTATTTGAGGACACTGAGAATTTTCTCTCCATGTTTATACACCCACAACCACTACGGTCTGTATCAGAGGGCCAGGAGGGAGCACCCGATCAGTGAATTCTACTGCCGTGACATGAGGTTTGAAACAGGGTGGGAAGCCAAATTCAGCCAAGAGCTCTGACACAGCTTCAAGTATGATTCAGTTTAAGAGGAAACACACCCACGGCCTCGCTTCTGAGATTCTGGGCCAATTAGACAGACATAATGGATGATGTTTGCAACATTTTAACCCAACAACAGCTTTATCCAAAGTGACTTTCAAGTGAGGCATAATCTGGCATCTGTCTGAGAGTTAAGGGTCGAACTCAAGGGTCTAACTTTAGTTTTCTGGCAATCCTGAGATATCAACCTTCCAGTCACAGACACAGAATCTTACATTCTAACAATATATATCAACACATTTTCAACAGTGCATTATTTTTTATCAAAAGGTAATTACTTTCAAGATGGATTTTTAATGAAGCTAAACTGTGATGTAAAGAGTTATAAATATTACAAATGCCTCCCATAGAAATACTCAGCTTTGCTAGTTTGGGAGATCACCACGATCTATCCAGTGCCAGTGCCAGTGCCACTCCACAGCACAATATCGAGACACAAGCAGAAGTGATTTGTCTACAGAGCAGAGCTCAGCTTCGCCTTTTAATCAAATGACTAATGACTCACTCTGTGGAACACACTCCATGGGAGATTAACTTTAACAGTGGAGAGAGAGAGAGAGAGAGAGAGAGAGAGAGAGCAGTCTTGAGAGCTTGCAGCCACACTGTTTCAGCATCACTTAAGAAATAAAGATAAAATAACAAAGAGTAACAAAAAACACAGCGATTTTGCATGCCTCACAGACCTGTGGGCTTTTAACGACAGTAGGCGGCACCTGATTGGCTGAGTCAGTGACAGTTTCATCTTGCACATTTCTCTATCCCATTAAAGCTGAATGACACTGAGTGGTTGGACTAATCCAACTTATGTCTCGCTCTCGAGTGTCCTCTGCAGCATCTGTCCCATTTGAAGTGATTGTTCATCTGTCCACAAGCAGCCATCAATCGTAGGACATATGCAAATTCCCTGTTCCCTCAGCACTGTTGGAGTCCATACGGCAGACACAACGGGCCGATAAATTCTCATTACATCTGGCCTGCTCCAAGAGGCTGGAACCAAGGCAGGGATGTTCCTGTTTATAGTCTGAGACAATTGAAACAAATGACTGGTTGGTGTGTGGGTTGAGAACGAATTGGCATTCCTGCTTAATGATCACTTTTTTCACACAAAAAGGCCTCAGATTTTTGCAGAACCACACATTATTCCACAAGTGAAGTGTTTTCTTTCTGGGTGTGAATGTGATTTTTTTGAATGGGTGTGTGAATGTGTGTGTGATTGTGCCTTGCAATGGATTGGCACCTGGTCCAGGGTGTCCCTGCCTTGTGCCCCATGCTTCCTGGGATAGGCTCCAGGTTCCCTGCGACCCAATAAGGATAAGCGGTTCAGAAAATGGCTGGATGGATCTAAATGAAAAAGACTGAATAAGTATTCACCATGGGGGCATATTGGCTTAGTGTTTAACAGATTTGCCTTGCACCTCCAGTGTTTGAGGTTTGATTCCTGCCTCCAAAATGTGTGTGGAGTTTGCATGTTTTCTCTGTGCTTCAGGGATTCTCTCCATGTATTCCAGCTTCCTCCTCCAGTCCAAAGATATGCATTATATTCTGATTCAGATTGTAAGTGGTGTGTGAACATGCATGCAATTGTGCCCTTTGATGGGTTGGCACCCCATCCAGGGTGTCCCCCACTTTATCCCCCGAGTTCCTTGGGATAGGCTTATAAAATGGATGAATGTACTCACCCCCTTTGGTGTGAAACCTCTAAGATGGGAGAAGCTGTCCGAACAACCATAGCTCGCTCAGTCCACAAAGCTCAGCTTTGTGGAAAACTGGCAAGCCACTATTGGAGTTTGGCACAATACATTTACATTTATTTATTTAGCCGACACTTTTATCCAAAGCGACTTACAAATGAGAAAATACAAGCAAAGCGATATCAAGCAGAGCACAATACAGGTAGTGCTACCATACAAGATCCATTAATTGAGTTCCAGAAGGAGAAAAGTGTGCATAGTAGAGGTGTAAGTGCCAGAGTATGTTTTTTGATGTTTCTTTGTTTCTTTGTATTTTTAGAGGTTGGTTAGGTACTCACGGAAGAGGTGGGTCTTTAGCCCTTTCTTGAAAATGGTGACAGATTCTGCAGTCTGGATTGAGGTTGGAAGTTCATTCCACCAGTGAGGAACAGTTAGTTTGAATGTTCTTGAAAGGGACTCTGAGCCACACTGAGTAGGCACTACTAAGTGTCAGTCGTTGATTGATCGCAGATTGTATGAGGGAATGTAAGCCTCCAGGAGAGAGTTGAGGTAGGAAGATACTGTTCCAGACAAGGTCTTGTAGGTGAGCATTAAGGTCTTGAATTTGATGCGGGTGGCTACAGGAAGCTAGTGGAGGGAGATGAAGAGGGGTGCCACATGGGTTCTCTTGGATACATACATGCTGGAGACTCAACAAACCTGTGTAAAAAGATTTTTTGGTACTATGAGACTACATTTCAGCTTGCTATTAAGTGCTAAGTTTGGAAGAAACCCAACAGTGCTCATCAATCTGGAATAGCATCCCCACAGTGAAGTACAATGAGTGTTTTTTATGCAATTCTTATGCAAATCACTTTAGTGTCTTCAGGACTACACCATAATGTCCAATCATCCACATTTGGTTTACATTGGACTAAGGACATGTATTTATTTGTTTGTTTGTTTGTTCATCTTCAGTAACAAATTCTTCCTGGTTAGGGCAGTGTTGAGTCTTGGAGCTTAACCCAGGACTACTTGGCACAATGCGTGAATACACCCAGGATCGGACACCAGTCCATCATAGGGTACCATGCACACACACACACACACACACACAATCGAAACTAGAAGCAAACTATGACCTGCCATCATGTTATTGGGAGGTGTGAGGAAACTGGAAAACTAATTTGTAAATGCTAATGTGGGAAAATGTATTTTTAATTATGGTTATAGAAGTTAATAATATGAAAATGGGGTGGAGGCACGGCAGCATAGTAGTTAGTACATTTGCTTCGCATCTCCAGGGTTGGGGTTTCAACCAATGCTTGGTTGAAATGAAAACCTGCACCCACACCGGCCCTTTCCAGATAAGATTGGATACCCCTGATCTACCCTTACCTAGCTAGCTAAACAACTAGCTTTTTGGGTGGGAAGACTAGCATCCTATTTTCTTAAATTTGACAGTTAAGTATTCTCCTCCAAGAAAAAGAGATACACTGGCCTGGTTCACGTGTCTCAGAGGACTCATGTGTTAGCGTTCACCTTCTTTTGTTGGAAGCTGACGTCCATAAGAAGAGCTAGCGTGTGGAAATTGCATTAACTAAATTAGAAGAAAATAAGGCAAATGATTCAGAAGGGGAAAAAAGAATGCAGGACATCACTGTATTATTCATTACTGCATTTTTATTTTTTTTACCGCAAGTCTGCACATATGTGCCTCATAATGGCCACATGAAATTATGAGATTCACTTCAGAGCTCGTAACAAATTCACAAGCATTAGCAAGGTGTTAACGAGCCTTTTCCCTGTTTGATTGCAAAAATGACTTTCACTATTAGCAAGTAGTTGTTAGTGCAATAGTAATGACTGAGCAAGCGCAAAACATGTTTTGACCAGCAGCTAGTGATAAAATAATGAACCGTCATCAGAGAATAAACACGTTTTTTTTCAGCCACATCTGTTAAAGCTGCACTTATCCAACAATCAAAAAAGTTAAAGCTGGAACATTGACCCGACTTTCAAGATATTTCAAAATAACGCTTAGTTAAATTGAAGGACAGCATGTATTTAGATTGGTGTATGGAGGATATGTTTGTATAGTATACATACTTCTATGTATAATGTTACTCAGTGTGTATTTCTTTGAGGATGTGAATTGTCCTTGAACAGTGAAAAAACAGTGAGTAAAGCAAAAAAGGAGAGAGTTTTCCATTGATACTGCTTTTTAGGAGTAAGGGAAGGGCAAAAGTTTATAAAGGTATCTCAGAGAATTCCCATATCATTTAAGCCAGTATAAGAAAACATTTCTTGTATGTTACTGAGAGTTTTAGGCTAATGGAAATAATTAGGTTATAACTGGCTGAAAATCAAGACAGAAATAGCATGAAGAATTTTAGATGCATTACATGATGTATACATAGTCTGTTACATAATCCACATAATTACATAATAACACATTACAGAAGACTTCGGTATAGTTACATGTTGTTTATATGCCTTGGTAACAATTACATAGACTACTGGCTACCAGACTGAAATGCTTTAAATGCTGTAAATTCCTGGTATGCATGTGAAAGGAAAGGGGATGGGGGTTGGGGTAAGGGGCAGACAGGAGAGAGAGAAATGAAGGGAAGGAAAAGAAGAGAAGAGCAGGAAACATAGAAAGAATAAGAGACAGGGAAGAGATAATGAGGTAAAAGAAAAAAGTATATAGAAGGAGAGAGGGTGAGAGCGATTGGGTGAGAGGAGAGAGAAATGGAGACAGAGAAAAAGATAAAGATGGAAGGTGACACAGAGAATAAACAGCATAAAGTGAAAAGAAATTGCATGTGTGGGTTTGTCCAATGCCAGTGCCCTTCTATCCCCTGGTGAGGAATTACATAAAGCTCCTTGTGTGTTTCCTGGCCTCCTGTGTGTGCTCAGGGCTCGCTCCATCCGTAACTCCCCTCCCTCATTCCCTGTGATTTACACCCACACGAGAACTACAAGGCCCATGATGTGTTTGCTTTCCCAGAATCCCCTGTCAGGAATTGGTAAAGATCATATTTATAATATTGATAAGGCTGGAAAGTTATGGAAGTTGAGAAATGTCTGAGCTAAAATTCTTGGTAGTTTTGCAACTAGACTGGCAGCCATTTTTAAGAATATCAAACATTCATCCATCCATTTTCCATACCACTTATCTTACACAGGATTGCAGGGGAACTCGGGGTAGAAGGTAGGGGACACTCTGGATGGGGTGCCAATCCCATGTCCAACATAGGATCAGGATTTCAATATAAGCATAGACATATGCTATGTCTGAACTCATTCATTTTTAACCATATAGTGCAGTTTTTTGGGTATCAGTGGTTTCACAGTATTATCTGGACTTTGGTGGACAATCATATTCCCTGACCCTGGATACTTCACTACCAAAATGTAAACGCTTCTGAAGCTAAGTAAGTAATTAGTAGGTAAATAATTAGTAAGTATGTAAGTAATTATTAAATAAGTCATTTTTATTTATAAATGACATTTTCAATAACAATAGTTGTCCAAAGACTGGCAACCTGTCCAGGGTGTACCCCGACTTGTGCCCTCATGATTCCTGGGATAGGCTCCAGGTTCCCCGTGACCCTGAAGAAGGAATAAGCGGTAGAAGATGGATGGATGGATGG
>JAOUWY010000054.1:35069998-35080322 GCA_025728095.1 Prietella phreatophila | reverse complement strand
GATCTAGTTCCTCTGGGTTCCCTGGTTTCCTCCCACCTTCCTAAAACATGGCAGTAGGTGGGCTAGCTATACTAAATTGCCCCTGGGTGTTAATGTGTATGCAAGGTGCCTTGTGATGGACAGACACCCTGTCCAGGGTATATTCCTATCTTGCTGACAGTATTCCCAGGATAGACTTGGGGTTCCAGAATGGATTGTGTTGGAAGATAAATAAAGAGTACTGAAGATAAATGGTTCATTTTGCTAGGTAATTCCTTATTGTGTGTGTGTGTGTGTGTGTGTGTGTGTGTGTGTGTGTGTGTGTGTGTGTGTGTGTGTGTTATAGGTGCGTTGACTATGATTGTAGGGCAGGTAGGATGTGGAAAATCATCCCTACTGTTAGCTGCTCTGGGGGAAATGCAGAAGATCTCAGGAAGTGTGACATGGAACAAGTAACACACATATCACACACCAACCAATGCTTCACTGTGTTTATATATAATTTTCATTTAACTTTTTTTCTGTATATTGTGTATTTACACCCAACAGATTACCAGATCAAGAAGAGGAAGAGAATAAGAGGTTTAGTACAGGAATTTGCATATGGCTCCAACCTGAGATTTTTGCATCTGAAGGACATCCACTTTATAGAAAATGATTACATATGAATAAATAGCTTTCTATTGTTGCAGTGTTTCTCTGCCTTAAAAAAGTTGGTAACAGAAGGGGAAATGTACTAAAGAAGAAAGACCCAAACCTCAAACCTCTAAACCTTAATCTTAACCCTAACCCCAAACTTTCAAACCTTAACCCTAACCCCAAACTTTCAAACCTCTAAACCTTAATCTTAACCCTAACCCCAAACCTCTAAACCTTAACCCTAACCTTAAATCTTGATCTTCACACAAACCCCAAACCTCTAAACCTTAATCTTAACTCTAACTCCAAACCTCTAAACCTTAATCTTAATGCTAACCCCAGACCTCTAAACCTTAATCTTAACCCTAACCCCAAACCTCTAAACCTTAATCTTAACCCTAACCACAAACTTCTGATCCTTTATCTTAACCCCAAACCTCTAACCTTAAACCTTAATTGTAACCCCAAACCTCAAAACCTTAATCTTAACCCCAAACCTCTAACCTTAAACCTTAATCCTAACCTTAAACCTTAATTGTAACCCCAAACCTCTAGACCTTAATCTTAACCCTAACCCCAAACCTCAAAATCTTATTCTTAACCCCTAACCTCCAACCTTAAACCTTAATCCTAACCACAAATTTCTAACCTTAAACCTTAAATCTAACCCCAAATCTCTAACCCCTAATCTTAACCCTAGGCACATCAGACATACAGTATAATACTAACACTGTCTATTCATCTTTTGATCTACATCTATTTATTATCTATTATCTCTCTGTTTACAGAAGAAAAATTATTTCATTCTGAATGAATAAATTAAGGGAGTCAATTAATCTGTAATGCAATCATTTTCTTTTCTACAAGATTATTTTTGGATGAGCTTCATTTCCTCTTGTCTCAAGGTTGCCTGTTAATCATGTTGCTGGCCCAAAAGCACCCGAGTACGTAATGTATATACTGTTCAGCGCAAGCAAATTATTGATTCAGTTTCAGTACATTACTAGTCCTACATGACACTACATGGCTCTGATTTGTAGGAAGAGAGCCTCAGTTGCCTATGCTTCCGAGAGGCCATGGCTCCTCAATGCCACAGTGGAGGAGAACATCTTGTTCGACATGGCCCCTAACAAGAAAAGGTACAGAGCAATACACCTCTGATTGAGTAGTTACCAGTGTTCCTCCTGTATCCCTCTCTTCATGGTTAGTCATGTGAAAAGCCAGGGCTGCTGATAGATAGAAATGTGCACTGTGCTTCAGCAGAGCAAGCACATTTCTCTGCACAAACACAATACCTCATTCTGCCGGTTTCCATTTTGACCTTGAAAACAAATTGAAACGCCTTTGTCTACCCAGAAAATTGCCTTCTGGGAAATGACCCAAAAAATGTTTTGCCTTGTCTGGCACGCTTGTGGATTTTTAGCCATTAGAACCCAATAAACACAAACTTCATTTCTCGCTTTCACTCTAGTTTTTTTACTCTAATACTTCAATGTCAGGACTTTTTTCTAAGCTTTTTTTGTATTGTGAGTATCAGACACTGATGTATACCACTGATTTTAAAATTGCATGTAATTACAATGTTAAAAGTCTTGTAATTATAAAAGAATGAGCTAAGTGAGCTAAGTGATGGTTTTAGGGTTGTTGGATATTTTAATAAACTATTCTGAAATAGAAAGACAATCTTTGCAGTCTCTGAAGCTGTATTTAGATGTTGTGGGTTTTTGTTTGTTTTTTTTTCCTCAGGGTGACATCTCTAGTACAATATTTATATGCCTCTTCAGTGGCCTACTCCAGTAGGCCTTATTTTCTGTCATTAGAATAGCTAGTTCAAATGTGAAAACAGTATGGAGTGAAGTCATCTGACCCAAAGCAATTTTTACAATAAAAGCTTTTTTTTTGTTGTTGTTGAGCCTCTTGCTCAGTGATATTTTGGGACACATGAGGGATATTTCGGGACAAATAGTCCTGGGACCTGTACCATGAAGCTGGTTTAGGTGGCTAGCCAGGTCAGTTTCAGTTTAGTTTGTGCCAACCCTGGCTTTTACCGGTGTTCATCACCATAGTAACTTACGCTCCCTGGCTAACATGTTCCAGAGGCAGGTTATGTTCTGACATGATAATGCTAATGTCAGACATGTGATGGCCAAAAGATTACAGTTTATATCAATGTTACTTGCTAATACTGGCTGATATTCGACTCTTTTGTCTACTCTTTCTTTATTCCAGGCATTTTCATTAAAAACTGGTCAAATATAAGTCTAAATATCAGTTTCTCTAAAGTCAAGACTAGCAGCAGACACTGGAGAGGAGCAAAAATGAAGGTTAATGTGTGTTCACACATTTCTGACATTCATCACTTTGGAAGTCAGAATTTTCTTACAGTTCCGAGTTTGAGAGTTGTGACACAGTTTGAGACATTTGTCAATATAGCGGAGCTCGGATTGCTGTCAATTCTAAATGCATGTACAGTGTAAATTTGATTTTCTAAAAAGTTTTCTGTGCAAATGACTAACATATTTGAGGAAAACATTGATGTCAATTCTTTATGCCATTATCTAGTTTAAGTTTCTTTTCCATATTTATTTATTGATTGTCTCTTTCTGGTTTGTGAATAATGTGATTCATAATGGAGAATATACTGTAGGTGGATGCATTATATGTAGGCTTATATGCATTACATTATTATATGTCAGTATTTTAAAAAGTGTAAATATGGTGTGTATATTTGTATTGTATTGCCTACACGTGAAACGAATGCTGCTTGAATAGGGCTTTAAAGCCCCTTAGCAAAATGTGTGACCTGCAAGTGATACTAAATTCTCCACAAGATTTCCTTATTAAATGGTAAATGGCACACTTATATAGCGCTTTTATCCAAAGCACTTTACACTGTGTCTCATTCACCCATACACACCAATGGTAGCAGGTGTTAACTTGCCATCGGGAGCAACTTGGGGTTCAGTGTCTTGCCCAAGGACACTTCGGCATGTGGAGTCACGTGGGCCGGGAACCGAACTGACAACCCTACGATTAGTGGACAACCCGCTCTACCACCAGAGCCGCAGCCGCCCAATATTGTTAAGTGCCCTAGATGTCCAGCAAAACATTGAAAAGTGCGCTGAAGCTTATGCAAGTTGTGCTGCAGGCAAAAAGCATCAATCTGACACTCCAGTAGTATTTGATGGCATCTGGTTTAAAGAACTTTCAACCTTCTTATAGGAGTGGAGAAGGAATGAATTATATGCAGAAGACAGGGAGTAAATATTGGGAGTAAAAACGGTATCCATGACGATCAGAAGACAGCATTGAAATATATCTTCTCTTCAGGTATGGAGAAGTGATCGAAGCATGCCAGCTTCAGCCTGATATCGACACACTTCCCCAAGGAGATCAAACGGTGGTTGGAGAGAGGGTATGTATTTGTGTGTGTGTTGGTTGTATATATATGTGTACGCATGTGTATTTGTTCAGGTTTCTCTGTCTCTTTCCCAGGGCATTATTCTGTCTGGTGGCCAGCGGCAGCGCATCAGTGTAGCCAGAGCTCTTTATCAGCGATTTAAAGTGGTGTTCTTGGTGAGTACGAACATGTTTACACACAGTCTGTTCACACAGAGAATTCAGCCATGATTTTATTCGGATCGTCTTGAACAATATGACAAGTAATAATCTTAAAAGACTGCTGTATCACACAGTCTAAAACCAGCTTAAGACTGTATTGAGATGTATGCTTAAAAAAATGAGGCATAGGGTCCCTTGTGGCTCAGTATTTTTAGCGTTCCCCTTATTGTCTGGAAATGTGATTTTGAATCCCGGCCGTGTTACAGACATGTGTGGATGGGAGCTGGGGAGTAGTAATCCCTGCAAGTGATCACCTAAAGCTTCAAAAAAAAAAAAAAAAAAAAGCAAAAAATGCTACCAAAAAAAGGGGGGGGGGTTTCTATTGCTACAAAATATCCATATCTGTATTTGTATTCAAATTTAAATGCCAAGTGGGCATGACCTAAACTGAATATAAACATACTAATACCCTAAACCCCTGTGGCCCTGACCGGGCAGGTACTAAGGATGAATGAATGCAGAAGCAAATGTTTATGGTAATGAACATGCTATTTGTTTGTCTTGTGAGCGTCCTATCTGACCAACTTCATGAAAATAAACACCTTCCACTTGTGCGCCTTGTATTTCTATCCACTTAGAATGCTATCTGTTCATGCCAAAGGAACTGTATTTGGTTTCATCCCTAGTGTATACAAACAAATACAATTGCCTGTTATCTTTAAGATGACCCATTCTCAGCCCTGGACATCCACCTGAGTGACCACCTGATGCTGGAGGAAATTCTAAAGTTCCTCAGACAAGAGAAAAGAACAGTGGTGCTGGTCACACACAAACTGCAGTACTTACCCCATGCAGACTGGGTGAGAACCACACATATAACATATACAGTATATATTCATACACTATCAACATGGCTCTGTATAAGGGGTTGCACAACTACAATATTTTAGTAGTTGAGCAGTAATTTAATAAAAAATAGTAAACAGTTTCCAAGTGTAGTCATATGCATCTGACTGTAGAATTGATTACATTCACACCATGAATTTATTATAGTATATTACTCCATACATATATTATGCTTTCTTTCTACGATCCCTAAGATTATAGCCATGAAGGATGGGACAGTCCAGACACAAGGCACCTTAAAGGACATCCAGTGTGCCGAGCCTGAACTGTTTGAACACTGGAAAACCCTGATGAACAGAAAAGATAAGGTGATGAAATGATCAGCTTTCCACCTCTTCTAGGAGGTTAAGGAATGGTGAATTTGATTGGAGGAACAGTGGACTGCAAATCGGTGTGACAACATGAGAGCAGTAAAATGTCTCGTCGTTTGACCTGATTTCATATCTTAAGCTTAATCCTTCCACAGACATCATTAGAAAATGAAATTTGACATTGATTTTCGACTGGTGTAATAGGGTATATAGTGCTGTCACTTTTGCTCTTTTTTTGCCTCTATAACAATTAGTATTTTTAATATGATTATATTTTAACTATTTGACTGCAGTTCAGTGTAACATTTGTCATACATATGGCTTTGAACTTGAGAGCAGACAATTACAAATTATTCTATAGGAACACCATAGTGGTTATGCCAGTGGTACATCCATTCATTCCATCCATCCATTTTCCATACTGCTTATCCTACACAGGGTCTGGGTCTGGAGCCTCTGCCAGGGAACTCTTGGCACAAGGTGGGGTACACTCTGGATGGGCTGCCAACCCATCACAGGGCACAATTACACACCCATTCACATACTACAGACAATCTAGTAATGCCAATCAGACTACAATGCATGTCTTTGGACTGGGGGAAGAAATCAGAGTATCCAGAGGAAACCCCCAAAACATGGGGAGAACAGGCAAGCTCCACGTATCGAGCAGAGATTGGATTCGAACCACCAACCACAGCAATGCGAGGGTTCCCACTGTGTTCCCGCTCAATCTAATACATTAAAGGGTTAATTAAGATGTTCCTCCATAGGAATCCAAATCACAAGCTTGAGTGAGAAACAAATGAGGACATTTTCAAAATTGTATTCACTTTTCAAGCATTTTTATCAAATAAATGGATGTTTGGCCCATATACAGAGCTGTTGCACTAATTGAGGAGTGTAGAAAATTTAATTCCCCTGTGGCTAAAATCAGGTTTACTTAGAGAGGTTCACCATGGACTCTGGGTTGTTGTTTTTTTTTCCTGACAGGAGAACTCTGTGGAGCTGAAGCGGAAAAGTTTCAGGAGGATGTACTCCAGAGACACACTTGCCACAGAGGATGAGGAAGAAGGTAAAGACTCAACATGCATATGCACATCAGAAATGACAAATACGTTACCCGCTCAAACAAAAACACTACAGGAGATGTTTTAAAGATAATCAATACTTGTTCATACCATCAGTGAATACAATGACTGACATGAATCCACACATTAATGATGTTTGTGGTCGTTAACTGGCCAAATTCAGAAGCGAGGCCTTTAAAATACCATTCAACAGATAATGTATAGTGCAGGTATTACATTCTATGGTTCTGGAATCTTCTAGAATCGATCCATACCATAATTTTCACCTTGTTTTAGAAATTATGGCAAATCTTCTACGACATATTAAGGTGAATGCTACACATGGAAATAATATTGTGTGTGTTGTCATCAATATATACTTCTACATGGATAAATCCAATCTAAATGTAATGCTATGACTATTTCAGAGTTGTTTATCATGGTATACTATCACAATTGTATACAGAATAATTACACCCTTAAGTGTAATAGTTTTAAATGTATAGTTTTAAGAGTAGTTTGTAAAACATCCCTAAGATCATCTTTATATGTTACCAGTATCCATAAGGGAATGAATGACTAACATATCTTTTACCATATCCTGTTCTTACAGTGCTTTAATTTTTGTGTGGTGTGTGTGTGTGTATTGTGTTTGTGCGCACTTAAAGTTGTACTGTGCTCTATATCTGTTGTTGTTCTTTCCATCACGGCTTCCCCTGTGTGGACTTGTGGGATATCTCCAGCCTCTTCTCTGACTGTCAGAGAGGTTAAAGGTTGGAATGGCATGCTTCTCTGCATCTTCTCTAGCACAATGAAGCACTTAGGCTTGGGATGTTTAGGAATTATGAATGAAAAATCAATTTGAAAGATTTTTTTTTTTTGCACAGATCAGATGTATTGATCATATACAGGGAACACAAGTGTGGATTTTAATGATTGTATGAAAATATGTCATTTAGAACCTAATTTTTCATCATTGTACATACAGTAGAATGCAGTACGTTTGCACCCCCCTAGGACAAAATAAAGCTTTTAGTGTATTAGGTGTCACAAAAATACATTTGAATATAAAAGTTCAAAGCGTGTACAATAATTCGAATATTAATATAGTATGCTGTAATATAATGTACAGTGAGAAAGGAATAAAAACCTAACCCAACACAAAACGGAGTTACTGTTACTATACTGAAGTTATTTATTTTCAAACAAAAACATGTCCTGGAGTTTTTTTTTTTTGTTTGTTTGTTTTTTTATTAGATCGAACACCACAGCATTTGCCATCACTACCATTTTTTAAAAGTACTTATTATCCATTTGTGGGAGTTATTTAGCGATAAACAGTGGTTCCCACATCAAGCTCTTTTTTTCCCCCTTTCTCTTAATAAGGACACATGGTTAAACATTAAAAGGTAACTGCGTCACCATTCAGTCATGCTAATTACATATCCAGACCTTTGCAAGCAAGGAGTTATATCAACTGGACCTTGACAAATTTCACTGTTATAGCTTCTGCTGCTTCTGTGTAATAATCTCAACAACTTCTTTGGTGTTATTTCAGTTTCATCTGCATAAACTCAACTCAAAGTTGGTGTTCATTTAACATTGAGGCTTTTGCTGTGCATGAAGAGCATCATTGCAGTACTACACGTATCAACTCGAAAATGTTTAAAAAATCTCTGCAACTACACTAAACCCCTGTGAAGTGAAGAACACCAGTCTGACCGCATTGTTTTGTCCCCACAGATGGTTCCCTATGTACAGATGAGGACAGCCTGACAGCAGAGCTGCGTCAGAGGAACACAATGCTATGGGGCCCTTTGGGGACGTACCTGCGAACAGCTGGCCTCCTGCTGCTCCCGCTGCTCATCCTGTCACAGCTCACCAAACACTCACTCATGCTAGCGATAGACTACTGGCTCGCCCACTGGACGTCTCAGGCCATCACAGCTCGTACAGACAGTACAGCGAGGAACTGCACATCTGCACAGGTGAGGAATATCGATGCCTATGAAAGTTTTCAGTCAGCCAGTTTAGGTCAGCATCATGAAGACATACTGAATGTAGGGGCATTTCAGTAACACATTACAACAACAGTACATAAATAATCATGCACTAACACCTGAATGTATGAATGACGAGTTAAGCCATGTACTAATCACAAACTAATGAAGAGCTAAGCTTAACTATGATGAGTCTTATGAATTCATGCGTGAATAAGCGTAAATAATATGTAAATAATACCAGCTTAAGTACATGATAGTATATGTTTGTTAGTTAATGTATTAATTAACACATAGGGGTAAATAAATATCAAATATGTTTTCATATGGGGTGCACAGTGGCTTAGTGGTTAGCATGCTTGCCTCACACCTCCAGAGTTGGGGGTTCGATTCCCACCGTGGCCCTGTTTGTGCGCAGAGTTTGCATGTTCTCCCCGTGCTGCGGGGGTTTCCTCTGGGTACTCTGGTTTCCTCCCCCAGTCCAAAGACATGCATGGTAGGCTGATTGGCGTGTCTAAAGTGTCCGTAGTGTATGAATGGGTGTGTGAATGTGTATGTGATTGTGCCCTGTGATGGATTTGACACCCTGTCCAGAGTGTACCCCTCCTTGTGCCCCATGCTCCCTGGGATAGGCTCCAGGTTCCCCCATGACCCTGAAAAGGATAAGCGGTATAGAAGATGGATGGAAGTTTTCATATGAGGCTATGGGATTTCAATTAATACAAACTGCATATGTAAACTATCCCACACTCACCTGAAAAGGCATTATTTGGCTTAGTAATAGCATTTGTAAGTGTCATAATATAGCAGTTTGTAAAACTAATAATAATACTAATAGCTATGCAATATCCTTCGTCTATTTTATAAATAACATTGTCTAATCCAGCATCAGAAACCAATTCAGACATGCAGTTTATAATCATAATGTCAATCATATCATCATAATGTTATTACTTACATTAGTTACATTAGCCTCATAGCGCTAGTGCAAAACTACTTTTTATGCTGATCTATAACTTTAAAAATGATTTGACCATCTCTCTCTCTCTGTCTCTGGCCCCAGGACTGTGTGCTGAGTCATTCTCTGTACCTGCAGGTGTTTTGTGTCTTGTGTTTTCTGGGTATCGTGTTATGTTTGATCACCTCTGTGGCCGTGGAGTGGATGGGACTCCGGGTCGCTCAGGAGCTCCACTGCAGTCTTCTCCGTATCATCATCCTTGCTCCGATGAGGTACTGGTTTCCAGAACAAACAACAGAATTTTCTAGCGCCGAGTAATGATTTAAAGATTAAATACAATCTCCTGCAGTTATTTTGTAGATTTTTATTATTCGAGTAACATTTCAGGTTATTTGAGACGACTCTTCTTGGGAATATTCTTAACCCATTTTCTGGTGACATCAACATCATTGATCAGGTAATGAAGTTCACATTGGTCATTCTTTTCCATGTGCATTTTTTATCAACAACTAGTACCACTCAGTGGGAAGGTTTTCACATTTAGTCATTTGTATTATTAAAGGAATACTTTAGCATTTTCCATACTAATTTCTAGTGACCCTATTTGTATTGTGTACAATTACAATTAACCATCTACTGCAACAATTATTACATTTACATAAAAAAGGACCCTGAAAAGGAGTAGGCAGTGTAGAAGATGGATGGATGGTTCAAGAATAAAAATACATAAAAACAACTTGAAAAGAAAATAGGGGGGTGGGAGTAGGTGGAAAGAATCATATAGTGAAAAAATTACACAAAATGTATGAGATTCCAATTACTACATTTTCCAAACTATAAGTTGCAGGGGATTTTTTTAGGTGCAATCTTACTTTGAATGTGAAAAAAAAAAAAAATATATAT
>JAOUWY010000054.1:34903794-34914124 GCA_025728095.1 Prietella phreatophila | reverse complement strand
AAGTCATTACCAAGTACTAAATCATGTTTTGCAGAGGGGTCAAATACTTATTTCCCTCATTAAAATGCAAATCAATTAATAACATTTTTGACATGCGTTTCTCTGGATTTTTTTGTTGTTATTTTGTCTCTCACTGTTCAAATAAACCTACCATTAAAATTATTCATAATTCTAAAATTATTATACTGTATATGGCTTCCCATATATATGTCCTCTCTATACCTTATCTAAAGCCTTCTTAAGACAGTGATTGGAGTAAAATCACACATATAATTTTGTGTGTAGAAATGTTTCAACATTATCTTATACTTAATTATGTTTTCTTAATAGTCCATTTTTTTATTGTCATTTCTGTAATGATTACTCCAGAATATGACTTTATCTTAATCTCATATACAGCTATAACTTAAATATTATCTTATCTTACTTGGCTGCATATAGCTGTGACATTTGAGGTAACCAGAATGCTAATGGTGATTATGATAATAGTCATGTTAAAGGCCAGGCCCCTTGTAGTCATGGAATTACAGATAATAGTGAGTCCTTGGCTCAATGAAATCTGGCACCAAAATTAAAATGTCAAATTTGGAAAAGTTTTCGAACAAGTTCTTCAGCTCATATCACCACTAAGAAACTTTTTGTTGTAATGGAGGATGCTACAGTTTTCATAGAACTCCCAACTGGCACAAAACGCATTTACTAAAATATAACTGTGGACTGATTAGTAACTATTATTACCATTAGGGGCTGTTATTAGCTGAGGAATAAATCTTTCCTCATAGAATTTCTATTCCTATTTGGGCCATTTCACGCCTCCCAGAGATGAACTTCTACCTCAATAAGTATCTTTCATTATATGTAATAATAGTCCTCTAACATTTGGTTAAATGTATCATATCTGCAAGTGTGGATGAAGTTTGATGAAAGTCTCATTTTTGAAGTCTGTACTCTCTTCAAATAATAAGACCTTTCTGGTTTGCAGTGGGATTTGAAGGAGAGTGCGGCATATGCAAACTGTCAGCCGGGCCTATGGGATGGGTTCATGCAGCTAACTCTGCCGTCTGCATGAAGACTACAGAGATTTAAAATGTAAGAAATGTTCAGAAATTCAGGTAGAACAAGCTCTGAAAAATGTAACATTTGGTTATATTCCTGCAAAGTATGTATTCCTTGCACACTGGGTAGTGTTGCTGACCTTCAGTTTCAGGGTCCAGCGTTCGACTGGACGCTTCGGTTGTCCTGAAGTGTTTTATTCCTCTTAAATGAAAACAATTAGTTATCAATTACAGTTATTAATTTATTCATTAATGGCTTGTCAAATTGTTATCCATTTAATTTTATAGACCATTCAGTTACAAGTTACTGTTTTCATTGTTATAAAAGCTATAAACAACTCTTTTCTTTTCCCCCTCAAAGTTAATAAGACACTTCTGCTGTTGCAGAAACGTAATCAATTGTGTAATTCTTTCTTTTATTCCTAACTTGTAAAATCTTTCTCTTTTTTTTTTGTGGGTATTGAATTTGCAGGAGGTGTTATCATCAGATTTTCTACGTGTACTATATAAATACAGAACTTTGCTATGAATGACCTACTTCCCACTTTAATTACATGAATTAATGTGGTTGCTCATTTAATTAACCCAGGTACACCTATGAGGTAGTGTTACTACATGCAATTTCATAACCCTGTGGCACCTTCACCTTTAAAATAACTAACTCTAACTAAAGACTCATCATCACAGCTGTAGACAATCATGAAAAATACGATTTGACCGAACATTAAAAAAAAAGTCCTAAAAAATATCCGTCGTGCACTTGTATCAGTTCAATACATTTCAAACTAAATCCAATCTTTCCTTCACATGTATCTAGTCTTTATTTACAGCCGTTAATAATATTTATGTTTATGTAGAAACAGTCATAAACTGTAAATAATTCATACTACATGCAGACATTTAGGCATCATTAGCCTCCATTTGTTTCTGCGTTGTTTTGGATGTATGACAAAGGATCCATTATCTATTATCAGCTTTAATCACATATAATAATCCTGCATTAGTTATAATGGCATGCAACAATCAGCCCTTTCATACTCGGCTGTTGTGGAATAACAGTTATGCTCACGCAGGCTATGGTTCACGTTAATAGCAGTGATCAGTGAGGGTTGACAATCTGATAGTAGAATAAGATCGACAAAAGGGTCAGGTGTTTCTGTGCTGAGGTTTAAGATTTAAGAGAATTCATTTGCAATAGCCCTTTAAAGCTAGCACAGCCTAGGAGAGATTGTAAGAAGATTGAATACATATCAAATTGAATACATATCAAATAACCTTCTTATTTCAACTTGTCACATCGCTATCAGTCCTAAATTGCCCCTGTCCCAACTTTTTTGTTATGTGTAGCGTGTATCAATTTCAAAATAAACGTTTCTCTTCAAAAAACTATTCAGTCTTTATAAGTTGTTTGTTTAAAGACAGGTCAAAGTACATTTACAAATTTGTTTTATGAGCATTTTCCATACTGTTCCAACTTTTTCGGAATTTGGATTGTACTTTTTTTCACAACGTATTATAAACAAAAAAATATTGAGATATTAAATGTATTCATGCATTAGTGCAAAATGAATAATATATTGGAGGTGTTTTAAAGAAAATGAAATGTAAATTTGAAGGTTTTTCGAGGTTTTATTATTAATTTATTTAAAAAAAATCAGAAATATGCACATTTCTTGCTGTGTTTAAAGCAGCTCTTATTTGTAATTTACCTACATATTTTTAAATGTAACATCAATGGGACACAAATCAGCCTCAGAAACTGGTTATTTTGTGCATTCTGATGTTCGTATGTCATAAAACTGAAATGAACTCTGTCGTTCCTCCACTCTTTATTTGCACTCGTCACAATACTATTAGTTTTGACATGCAATCTGAAACCCCGTGACTGCCTTTGATTTCCCATCATCCTAATGTGTAATCACAAATACATCCATCATTATGCAAGACATGGCATCTCTGATCACCTCTCCCTCACTTTCCAGCTTTGCTATTCAGACTCCAAAGTTGCTCTTCATTGCTCTCACTGGATTTACACCATGATAAGTTAATCCTACACATATGCTGTAGCATTTCTGGCCTCATGCTCCATGGGTCTATCCAGCTGCCTCATAATTGTCAGTATTTAGGTCACCTTTACAAATACCACATAATGGCTTAAGAAAATAAAGCATCCTGTTCAACTCATTAAAGTAGAAAGTAACAGATCGTAACAGGTAGATTTTGTAGGGTTGATCGTAGAAGGGTCACTTATATGTTGAAAAATAACACGTATAGCATGGCAGGGTGCTGATGTTGATACCACATTGCTGTCGAATGCTTCATTCTGATTTGTCAGAAGGTCGTGTTTAATTTTCCAAGGTTTTTGTTATTGCACTCCTTCTCATATGCTTTTGTTTCTATAGCAACAAAATACACAGGGCCATTTATGACAGACGCTCCACATAAACAGATACAAATAAATAAATAACATTACATAAATACAATAACAATAAAAAAAACCACTGTTTTTATTGATATGGTGAAGGTTCATGTGAGCTGGTGGCTGCGGGGGGGGACTGAGAATGGAACAGCTGTTTATATCTGTTAAAACAAGTGATAACATTAACTAACTAGATAACAACAACATAATTAAAAAGGGGAAAAAGAGTCTGAATTATAGGTCTTTATGAATTGCTGCTATGGTATATGAGGCAGAAAGAAACTTCAGTTTAAGCTGTTATAGGAATAAGGGAAAAAAAATACAACATGGGTGGTAGCAGTAACTCTCCTTTCATCGAACCACATTGCACCAACCTGCTCTTGATTATTTCCCTATGTCCCAAAGGCTATACATAGCCTATACATATACATATTGTAATGCCTAGCCTAATCTTATAAGGAAATCCTTTGACTGTTCTGAAAAAATAAATAAATAAATAAAATGTGCCAGGTCCAATGTTTTATTTGTTACATATCTAACCAAATAACTTACAGAGTTGATTTTCACCGATAAAGCTCTCTAATGGATAACTGGGCGAGTGTCCAAATGTATGATATGTAAACCAAAACGTAGAATTTTTATTTATTTATTTTTAGCCCTGTAGGCTGTGATTAATGAAATAATCAAGAGTTTTCAAATTCCAGCCTCCATTTACTGACCTTTCCCTGAGCTCTAACATGGAGGCCATGATGTCCATTCGAGACCCTAATTTATGTCCACTAGTAACCCATAACCTCATAACCCAGAACCCTACGAATATAATTTGAGAAAATTATGAGATGGAAGCCCAGTCCCAGTCCCGGTGTTATTCTTTGACAGATATAATACATCACAGAAACAGCAGATCTGACATTCTCTGGCTACTTCATTATAGAGGGCATCAAGAAAACAGATTATTGTGAATGATTACTGTGTGCTTCGTGCTGGAAAGATTCTGTCCATGCATTAGGTTTTAGAGAGAGTCTGCTGCTTATGTTTGTGGTTGAATATCTCTCTCTTTTTTATCTTTTGGCTCCTGCTGCTGCTTTATTAACAGCTGGTAGTTATTTTTGAGATCTGCTTAATGGACAGATGGTGCAGTAAGTCTTCAGATTCAACAAACAGAACCAAACAAATAAATAAATAACTATATTTAAACAATGCATGCAGTGTTACTGCATTCAATCTTTTATATATTTCGAGCACTAACATTTTACTCAAAATGTTAGCTCAATATTTTATATTCTTCAGGAGGGGAAACATAGATCATAAAAAAATACAAGAATTTTAATAGAATCATCAAGTCATTAAGTTTAAAATCATTATCCTGCCCTTTACTCTAAATTAAGCCATTCGTCATTTATACGAGTTCAGTCTGGTTGTTAAACGTAAAACCAAATGAATGATTTGATTGTTGGCTGTAAAACTGAGCTATAGCATCAGTAGAGAGACCCGTATATAAAGAAAAATCCTGAAATATCCTCCTCCCACCTTTTCCCTTCTCAAGTATAATTCATCTGTGACACACACACACACACACACACACACACACACACACACACACACACACACACACACACATACTGTGCTGGATTTAAGGAATTGCCTCGTAAATGTGAACATTAGTCCAAAATACTGAGCTCGGTGCTAGAGAATGTATGTGTGGTGGCCTGGGAAACCCCTTCACATGAAAAATGTAAAAAAAAATTTAACTAGATATATGTAGTTCCAATATATATATGAAAGTATATTCCTGAAAATGAAATATGGTTCGCTTTTGCACATATCTCAAACAGAAATACAGTTGGAGCATTTTGAGGGAAGCTTAAATTCCCCCAAAAAGTGAGAAGGGAGAAAATCACATTGTCATACTGATGTCTTTCACTGAAAGACATCTTGCCTAGCTCTACATTTATAACGTAATCTATTTATAGGGAAACATGATCATGACCAAGTTTTGAAGAATTCTACTTGAGGAAAAAGTCACTGAGGTAGAAGTCGCTAATGGCGTCATCATAGTATCTTTACTCCACTGAAAGCTGTTCATGCTAACATAAGCATTCATGCTAACAAATAATCACTGAGTCATTCACTCTGTTCTGTTCATGTAAATATTTTCAAACTACTGTCAACTGTACAGAGTGTGTAAGTGTCTCCTGGCTGTCTTGATCATGTGACAGAGCAAGAGCATTGTGGACATTTTAGAGGCAGTATATGATTGTTGGGGTGTATGTGCATTTTGTTGTAGCACGTAGCTATCAAACAATGTAATCAAATTGTTAGTATATCACACATAGCTAGCGGTATTTCTGTAAGCTATTCATATAAGTTTAGAAAGTAGCCTAAAGAAAAAATATATATATATTTTTGTGAAATATCATTTCAAATTTTCTATATAATTTGCTTTTGTTCCAGAATTCACCAACAGTGGCATCTCTGACCTCCACACATTTTTATGAAGGCACAAATGTTAAATAAACTTTAAAGTAAGGCCACATTTAAGAATATTACCAAATGCTGTCCTTACTAAACGATTTCCAGGTAACTTTTTTCAGTCAAATGCATATCGTACTTACTTTATATTTGTTTTGACTTCATAAGAAATCCTATGCACACACTGTGCAACACATTTCTAGTGTTTTATTCATTCAACATTTTTAACATGCACTGAAGTGTACACAAAATTATAAAGTCATTTGTTCTTGATGAGCTGTGTTCAACACAACCCGTCGACGTGTTGCTCGAAATTACAAGCTTTAAATATGAATCGTTTTGACTTGATGGAATGATGTTGGTCCAATATTCTCCATTTGCTACCGCGAGTCATTCATCTGACAGATAGAAACACGGGTATGAGTTTCATCTCATCTCATCATCTCATCTCATCCTCAACCGCTTATTCCTTCGTCAGGGTCGCGGGGAACCTGGAGTCATCGGGCACAAGGCGGGGTACACCCTGGACAGGATGCCAGTCCATCGCAGGGCACAATCACACACACCCATTCATACGGGTATGAGTTTCACGCTGTAATATAAACATGTCACCAACCAAGACATGAAGAATACCGATCTTTCAGTATGTAAAGTGCTCTCTCTGTTCCGCTGACTTTCCCTTCATGAGCTGTGGAAGAAAAGAATGCATTATCATACTCTCATCAAACATATTCACAAAAAATGAAGACCCAGATCTCATATGGAAAATGTGTTCTGCTTTAAAAAAAAAAAACGTCTTTCAATTGCACTGTAATATTATTGTGATTTGTTTAAATTCTCATAAATAAGATGGAGGAGAATGAGATGAGACGTCCTCATCTAACATTTGCATGGTGTTCTAATATATTGTAGAAACATTGTAATTACTTTTTAATTATCCACCTCTTCTGTACCTCTTCTGTGTGAGGGCTAATTAGCCATTGTGATCTTCAGTTTTAGTGAAATCTGTCATCATAAGGCGTTAAGAGTGCGTTTGTAACATTATATAGCACATATGATACTTTATAATGCCTTGAAGTTTAGAATGAAAAATAATAATAATGCAGCTTATTGTGCCCTGCGATGGACTGGCACCCTGTCCAGGGTGTACCCCGCCTGGTGCCCGATGCCTCCTGGGATAGGCTCCAGGTTCCCCGTGACCCTGAAAAGGAGGAAGCGGTAGAGGATGAATAGATGGATGAATAATACAGCTTGTCATGTTACCAAAACTGTTAGAAAACTTGACCTTTGCCTGTTAAGAAAGTTCTGTCACTGGAGACTCCTTCCAAATATGTTAAATACATGCCTCTACACACATCTTTCTAAAATCGCATGTGGTGTGTCAAATATACAATTCCCTGTGTAGGCTGCTGCTATAGAAATAATAATGTATTAGAACAATAGCATTGATTATAATAATATTGCACCAGAACTACTCACCATGCTGCTGTTATAAAAACTTAATCAACACCTTCTGACCAATCACAATGGAGAATTCTACACTGCTATGGTATGAATGATGATATGTTATAAATAATGTTAACAATTCATTAAAAGTCCTTGCCCTTTTGCTCTAAGTGTCCAGAGTTATATCAATGGAAAAGCACTATAGCAACAGGGGCCATATTTATCTAGCACAGGAATCAGAAGAATACTTAATCCAAGATTTGATCCAAAACCACCTGCAACGTAAGTTCCCATTAAGTCTGTTTACTTAAATCCATTAGTCGGTCCAGAAAGTTATCTAGTTTGGATCTACTGCTCTTTACTAACGACACCTCTGGAAATTCGGTATTGATTTGTGTGTTATTTCTCCAACAGGGGGTCTCATTATATCAGCTCTGCCTGAACAATCAGGCCATGCGGTGCTAGCTTTATTTGACCCTACATGTGGTGGATTTTAGCCCTGATGGCCAGCTGCCTTATTGTCAGGCTTGATTTTGGAGATGAATGCTTACCAGTTCCTGCCCTGCTGTTTCGAAGTGTGTGTTCATCTGTGTACTCGGTGCATCAAGCTGGATTATCCCATCACCTGTTGCTCCAAATCAGAACTCACGGCACATTCATGACATGGGGCCATAACCGTACTTTGTCATCACACTCTTCATTCACTCAAACAGCATGTGTGAACAATTATTAATGAACAGTAAGCAGCTCAGCATGGAGAATATTCCTGGAAGAAAACTGCACTTGATCTATGAAGATCAGGAGGGTTTATTATGTACAGAGATGCTCTAAAGACCCAGAAATCCTAGGGATTTAGATCACTCAGCTCAAATTCAACCAGGTTTATTAAATATTCAGAGATAGAAATTATGTGGAACCATATTAGAAGTTAAACCCTTCGAACCCTTAACTATTAAAATGCAATTTGAAGGGATATTATTTTTTTTCGAATTGTTCTCAGTTTCATAACTCGTATTTTTATGATAATATTATTAGTCTGACAGAACGTCAGTGTTACCTTTAAATCATGAGGTTGACTACTAAAATCTGCTACGTTCACTCAGAGCTTTCATGTATTTCCACACAACATTTTTTTCCCCAGTCCTACAATAAAGTCATAGTGTTGGGATAACATTAGATTAAGTGTTTGTTTCTTACTTTCATAACTGTTTATGCAGAAAGAAGCAAACAGTCGGATGCCTTTCTCCAGCTTACTATAAGGCACTTTGTGTTCTTCCATTCTGTAAATGCAAGTGTTAGTGCGAGTGTTCAATCAGACAATCAGTCTTTCTAATTCACGTCTATTAATCTTAACAAGAAAATGTCAGGTAACTGATTGCACTGCAAGCCCTAATGTTGTCATTACTTAAACAATCAAGTAATCATGAATAAACATTACTTCAATTGTGGTATTTTGGAGCCTTAAATCAAAACTCTAGGTCTGTTTAACATATTTAACTACGAAATACATACAATTAAGATTTCACGTGTTATGAACTCAAAATCATGATTAATTAAAATAGCTCACTCCGGGCTTTCTTTGATGTGATTGACCATGCAAGGGGTTCTGCCTGGTAACAAGTGAACTAATGCACTGATTGGTAGATACAACCACAAGGTGGTCCTCTATGTCTTGTCTGTTACTGGTACCGGTATAGTGGAATTCAAGAGTTCATCATGAGTGTGAGAGATGACTCTGTGCGTGTTTACTAAGAAATGAGAATCATGTAGAGGATGTTTTATAAATAGAGTTACTTTTGATTTAAAAAAAAAAGTTTTCATTTCCCTTATATATGGAGACTGTGAGACACCTTGTATTTAAGTACACCTGAAATGAACACCAAATTTTGTGAACTTTATTATGTAAGCACAGAAGTTCCCTGGTGGCCTAGTGGTAAGCGTTCGCCACTCTCTCTACTGCGACCTGTGTTTGATTACCAATTAAAAATCCATAAAAATTTTCCAGAAGTAACTTGTGGTTTTAAGCAGTAGTTCCTTAAAGATCTCTCCAGACTTCCTGTTTCTATCCAATAAGATCTAATGTTTTAGTTTTTTCTTAATTAGTTCAATTTAATGGTAAAGTAGTATTTTCATATCTTACCCCCCAAAAATAAGTAAATAAATAAATATCACTCTGTGTTAAATTTTGTGCATAGATATGTTTTATTTTTCATTACTGAGAAACAAACGACTTAACCTCTAAGCAATTATAAGCCAAATATCTTGTTTTTATGGTGTTATAACTTGGCTTTTAAGAACCTAATTGGACACTAATGATTCTAACATGCTGATACAAGAACTTAAAAGAGCTTATTCTAAAGAAAAAATGGACAGCAATGGGACTTGTGAACACCGTTGTAAATCATTATAAGCACAATGTGTCATGTTTACATTGTTATGAGTCGGCTGAGAGGCAGTTTAATGTCCTTGTTAATCCTAGCTCCAGTTAGCATGCTAACTCCTGTTGAACCAATGTACGTTGAGGCTTTTGTCCAAAACTCATTCACCTCCACATATTTAACCGTTAGAGACCTAATCTTACAACATTTGGACACAGTTTGCCTTAAAGGCCTTTAATACTGAGGCAAAAAAGGCAAGCTATTATAACAGTAAATTGATACAATTACAATCTGCCATTTTCCCTTGCAGGTTTGCAGCCAAATTAACTGAGAATCACTTCCTGTTTGCTATATAACAATAAGCATACGCTTTTCCAAATTTGCTAGCTGCTCTTGAATAAACCTGCTGTGGGTAAACCTTGCTGCTTAATGAAGTGAGTAATGAGATGACTCAAGAAAATAAAGCTCGGTGAACAAAATGCTACACAGACACATACACACACACACACACACACACACACACACACACACACACACACACACACACACACACACACACA
>JAOUWY010000054.1:34891053-34903694 GCA_025728095.1 Prietella phreatophila | reverse complement strand
ACACACACACACATACACACACACACACACACACACACACACACACACACACACACACACACACACACACACACACAGAGGAGAAGGTCTCTAGAGGAGATGCTTGTTTATGTTTCATTTGTCCCTAGGTAGAATCAGAGCTCTTAACCTTTGTGATTTAATCTCATGCATTATGAAATATTTACATCCCTGTAGGTGGAGGCTGTATATTGTTACAATCGTACTATTATAAAGCAGTGTGCAGATGAAGAGTACAGGGAATTAAAATTACCCCTCAACATCTCTCTTTCTGGGGAACTGGGAAAACCCTGCTTTAGAGAAGCACAAATTACACATGAGCTCATATGTAGTTTGTAGAGTGAAAGGTAAAGTAAAGTGTATGCAAATGCATTCCCTTACCATAACTTTAAAGAACAAACCCACTCGGAACATCCATCCATCCATCTTCTACCGCTTATTCCTTCTTCAGGGTCACGTGCCATTCGGAACATCCTGCATAATAATCTTTATTACCTTTTATTACTGCCTAAATGTATAAATCCACTACACCCCCATGTAGCCGTGAAGGCTATCATGTGCCTCCTCTGAGATATAAAGCCAGCCAACTGCATCGTTTCAAACTGCTGCTCATGCTGCTTTACAGGCTATGCAGGCTAACACCCCTTCTGCATGCATGGCCTCACAGACACACACAATTGGATAGTGTCATTGTGATTGGCATTGGAGTAAAAGTGTGCCACCTTCCCAGCTAGGAAGCACTGAAAAATTTGCTCTCTTGGACTCCCTGTCAGAGATAGTTGTAGCATCATCAGGATTCGACCTCATGATCTCTGGATGACAAGGTGAACACTTTCCTGTTGCACAACTGAAAAAAACCAAGAACGTTTAACCGACACACTCCTACAGTATATTTTTCTTTTCTTTTTTTTTTATCTTTCTGCCTACGATTTATTTATTTATTTATTTATTCTATTTCCACAAATAGGAAACAAATCAATTGTTTAAACCACCGTGACTGAACCAAGATAAAGCCCTTTCTGAAGATGAATGAATCATTGAGGTAAATGCATGATGCAGAGCCTCTCAACCAACCACTACATTTCCATGTGACTAAACATATCCTTTATATGCGATCATCTCATTTGAAGTAAAAAAATCACCCACTCCCATTATTTTTGTTACTGATGCTCTCTACACTGAGACACATCCATTGAAGATGGGGGATAAATGTGTACATCTCTGTCTATTCTGTTTAATTCTAAAATGATGTCTTTCTGACCTCTCTATCTCTCCCTGGCCCAACATGTTTCCTTCAGCTAAATAAATTACATAAGCACATGTGATTGGACGGAACACAACAGAGGATCTGCTACAGAAGCCATGGATTTTTTAAATTAATTAATTTATTATTATTCTTTAGATAGGCTCCTTTAATTGCTTCTGCTACAGTATTTTTCAACTCCTCGGGTTCAGCCCAGTGAAATACATTACGTCCGTAGTGCGCCAGTTGATGATCCCTGTTTCACTTCATTTGAATTCACAGAAGCAAGTTTATTAGCAACTTCAGCCTCTCTCTGTATATGAACAGAAGAAACAGCCATCAACACAAAAGCCAGCGCTTACATTCGCTTGATGCAGTTTTACATTAGTCAGAATAAAGGTGACTAAAACCTCCTCTTCCATGCAAATGGATGCAGCACATCAAACTGTCTGTAACAGTAGGTTTGAAAAAAAAGTTTTCTATTACCATTATCACCACTGCAACGAATTAAGGAAATGGAAAAGTGGCTTATGTAACCATGATGAACATCTTAGCTGTAAAAGCATCTACAAGAATGCTGACAGAAGGTTCTGCAATCATTTACTCTCTCTCTCTCTCTCTCTCTCTCTCTTTCATGGTAGGAAGGTTTGACATTTGGCACTCACATTGAGACAAGTAATGTGTTTTGATTGACAAGGAAGAGTATCCAAATGCACTGCTATAATGAACACTAAATGTATGTCATGAAAGATGAAAATCCTAATTAAAAGTAAATGTTTTTTCTTGTAATCTATCAACCTGTCTCGTGAAATCAATTGGGTTATAAACCACACACTCCCGAAGAGTACGTGACAAAATTATAACAAAAATGAGCTGTTGAAATTGTCTGAATGAGCTATTTCATCCTCCCCCATAATGTTTAAAAGTAGTTTATTGAATATTTTATTATGCTTCTAGTCTTTAGTTATTTTATTTAACTATTTGCCACAGTGTTAACATTTGTATCATTCCATATTAAAAAAAATAAAAATTCACAAGGCACTTGTTGTTCATACTTTATGGTCCAGCTTACTTTAATGCAATGTTTACTAGTAGGGTTTAATTTGTTTATCTCACTCCCCATTTCTGAAATAATTGCAGTTACTGTTAATTATTTAGATCTAGGCAAGGAAATTATTTGGCTAGATTTTTATAAAATATTAAAATTCAATTATATGTGTATTTGTGTAGCAGAGAGAGTGAGCACATGAGCAGTTCTCAGGTGCAAATCTACAGTATCCAGGAGAGACTTGGGAATAAACTATTTTTTGGGACCATGTACAACAGAAGAATATTACAGGCCACCAAATTACCAAATGACTGGACTTACTAGAGCACTTCTATGTGAACAACATTGCAATGTTGGATCATATCTGAACCAATGTGTTGGTTTAAAATTAATAAAAGTATGAAAAGTCTATCCATATATCCATTTTCTAAATAGTCACGGCTCTGCGATACTGATCAGGAGGTTGGGGGTTCAAGCCCCAGCACTGCCAAGCTGCCATTTTTGCTCCAGAGGCACTGTATAATATGCTGTAATCACAACTTCCTAACAAGATATGTGGAGAAAATAATTTCACTGTGCTGTAATGTATATGTGACAAATAAAGGGCTTTATCCTATACAGGGCAGCAGAGAGTCTGAAGCCTATCCCAGTGGACTCAGGGCACAATGCAGGGGACATCCTGGATGGGGTACCAACCCAACGCAGGGCACAACTGAACAGCCAGTCACTCCCTACAGACAATTTGGAAATTGCAATCAACTTACAACACATGTCGTTGGACTGGGGGAGGAAAACAGAGTACCCAGAGTACCCAAAGTGTGTCCTAACATACAGGGTGAAGACAGGAATCAAACCACATTTTTGGTTAAAGGCTGTCACCTAGACTTTATTGAAAACTCTTGTACACTTCCACTCAAGAGAAACCATAGAGAAATTAACTACAGCTAGTAGTAGTGTGTAAGGCTACTCTGAATACATATAAGTTTTCCTGCAAGGGGTTGCAAACATCCAAAAGCACACATAATACACTATCAGGAACTTCTATTTCCATTTGTTATAATGCCTCATAGATACAGAAAGTGATCCTTCTATTTTTTTTGTATTGAGATTAATGTTACATCAGGAGAAGCTTTTGGTTGCATCATCACTTCTCATTCAGTTCATTGTGATTAAAATTTAAGCATGGATCATGCTCATTTCCCTGCCTACAAGCTCCTAGTGCATGAAGGAAAACAATAAAAGATGACATCTTGGCAAGAGATACTGGAACTGATATGTTAATTTGAACCAAGTGAAGAGCTAAGCTGTATCTTCCATGTGACTGAATCTGAAGTGAAAGAGCTATGGAAGCTCCCTCTGATATGGAAATTGCAACCAATGCTTACATACATGGATTATGTAACACTGTAATGTCTTAACTGTTCAAACATAAAAAGAAAACTGTTCAATTTAATTGCATTTGAAATGGAGAAATCACAACTTTGGTCATGTTTCACACTATTACCCATGACACAGAGAGCAGTTCAGGCTTATAATAAACTCCATATAATCATGTTGTTATGTTATGGGGGCGGATGCAAGTGTGGATTATTTGTTAAGAAAAGGGTTAACAAAACAACAACAGCATGAAAACAAGGACAATACAATAAGTGTGCATATGAGCAAAGAACATACAGACTAGAGGCAATATGCTGGCACATACAACAAAACAAAAACATTACAACAAACACTTGACAGCTAGACACTGAGGAACTAGGACTATATATAGCTCACATGAGACACAGATGAGAGTGCTTGACACATGTAACATGTTGGTGCTGATGGGTAGTGTAGTTCAGCGGCTCTTTTTGGAGCCATCAAGACAGAGTCCCCTTAATACGAGGCTCCCAGCGCATGACACAGTCAAGAGGGGGTCCTGGAGAGTCTTGCTGGAAGTTTCCCTTAGGTTAACAAAGTGTCTCGGGAGTCAAACCCTTAACATAAGAAGCCGGGAAGATGCAGAACGTCCACTGCAGTGTGTTGATTTTCTCCACATGGATAAGGGGTGGTGCGACGTCATAATTTCATGGTATTTTGGTTTTGACCTCTGCTGCTATTACATTCTTGATTGTGACTGCCTTAATGTACGATATGTTGTTTGTTCATCACCTGTGCCTTGCCTGTTTACTGACCACAATTTTGTAATACGTCATTGTCTAGTTTGCTTTTGTTTAATAAAGCATTCATTACCTGCACTTGCGTCCTCATCTGCCTCCTGTCATTCAAGTAGATCTTTCAGCAGACAGCTTATTTAATATTATTTAATACTTAGTCATTTTCTTGATCACTACATTCACTTCTAATCAAATTAATTATCACGACAGTTCCAGCACTTTCACTTGAGTCAATATGTTGTTTTTTCACCTCTGGAGCAGTTTTAGTGTCGTTTATTTTCTGATTTTCTTTTTCGCTTAGATAGGTCTAGTCTTTTGAAACACTGACCTGAATAGACAGACTAATCCATAGCTGACTTCAGTTACCCTTTAATCTCAAATCTCAAAGTCATATGCTTCTCAGTAGATTTACTTTCAAATTTCACAGACGTCTGATGTACCGCATGAGACAAGACTGTCCTACCATACTAATATCAGGGTACAATGGATATAACTTTCTGAGAATGTGACAGTTGAGCATTTGAGGGTTAGGAAGCTTGCTCAAGGATCCAATAGTGACACGTTTGTCGTGCTGGCATTTGAACCTTTTCGATCTGTGGGCAAAAGCCTTAAAAGCTGTCACAATAAAGTTAAACTCCAAATTTATATTAGAAGGCTGGGATGGCTGGTATCAGTGGGGTAGTAGGGCTAAGGCCTTTGTCTTTCAAAGATAAAATGACATCAATATAATGTTTCATTTGATTATTTGCTGTAAATTGAATTATTTTGGATTAATGTGGAATCAAGACCAACAGCACAACCAATAGTAAGAAAAAAATATTCACAGTGATGCGAAGAGGCTCGGGCTGATTTCCTTCTGGCTCGGATGGTAGATTCATGCAGTCACATTCAGGTCAGGTGATTACACAGCATGAAATTCCTCCTAGATTTGATCTGTACTTGGGGTGATATGTTTAATTCCATTTCACTGACATGTTTGTAGCATGCAATAAGCAGTGACCGATTAGGTGCATGTAAAATGCCGTCATGGGTGTAATGAATATAAATGAGACTGATTATCTTTCTATGAGTCTTCCCCCAAATGTCTTTGGAGGAGAAACTAAAAGTAGACATACATTGTCCAATCAAAATCCAAGTTACATAAAATGACAAATGAGTAAGTTTGGAAGTTTTTGATTTAAAAAAAAAATTACTTTTCTGTTCGTCATGTACTTGATACTTGGAAGAAACACAACAAGTATCCACTAAAGCCAACATGAATGCATTAAAGACATGAAACATAAAAATGTAAATCATAAATTCAACAACTGTCTATAACTAATTGTGCTTTACAGTTTGCCCCAAACCATTCTCATTATGATAAGACCACATGATATAATACACTGATGAGCCATAATAGTTTCACTGTCAAGCTGTTGCTAGAAGTTTTATCATGACTATATGCATAAACACATACATGTATGTCACATGGCTCAAAGCAGACAAGCAAATTCCTGGACATTTTACGAGGAAATTAAATGGACAAGATATGGTGTCAGTGAAGACGGGCCACCAGCAATGAGTCCAATGTTCCCATCCACTGGACTAGAAATGGTCATTTACCCAGACTTTCCTAACCAGAGTCTTGAGAAGAAAGGTACACACTTTATTTAACAGTTCAATCAGTTCAGGTCTTGGAGTTTAATGGAGCAGAAATATGAAAAGCCAACAAATGCTACTGCTCACATTACCCAACTGACCCTGGGGCAATACATCATAATATACTTATAATATACTGTTGATCGTTCTCCATGATTTAAAGCAGGGTTACTGGAAGCATCTTATATTATACTTTTTTAATTTCTTTCCTATCTAATTGTTGTGTCCAATTATTCACGGTATAAATTTCTCAGATGCTTTAATGTTAGTCTGAGCAGTAGTGCCAGAGGTTCAAAGAGAGGGTTTAATTATTAATAGGGGCTGAAATAAGCACACAGCTCAGTGCAGTGGTATTGTTTTCTGTGTTCGTCACCTTGTAGTAATATGACTGCTATGCTTGAGTAACGAGTGTTTTCGGAGGTGAAAGGAAAGAATAATTTAGCGGTTTTTAAACCATCCATTGTGCTTTATCACAGCCCAAAGCCAATGGAGACAAACACAACTACGTTTTTTCTACCATTTTTCTTTCTTTCCAATTTTTTCATTGTATTGCTAAATGAAAATAAAAATGACTACGTATAAAAAATTGATTGCATGCATACTGTGTATTTCTCGAGAATTGAATTATTATGCATATATTTTATATAATATTCATTATAGCCAGTCATACTAAACCAGTTCTCACATTCTGCAGCCAGGGACCCCTTTAACTATAATAATAATAATAATAATAATAATAATAATAATAATAATAATAATAATAATAATAATAATAATAAAAATATTGGCTGGATCCGAGTCACAGATTTATTTCATGAGCCTAATCCAAGTAGTCAGGTATTAGACTTGTATTTTAAGTGTGTTCAATAATATAGAGCCATCCCAGGGCTTCATACTCACAGAACACAGAACTTTTTAAATTAAAATTGCCATTAGGTCCATTAGATCAACTTTGTTTGTGAGTTGTTGAGGTTTATATATTTATTTACATTTCTTCACATTTTGATCATTTGCCCCTTCCCACCCACTAGCTACCTCAAACACATGGCACCTACCAACTGGGGAGTGATGGGGCAAATACGTGCCAAGTGAAGCCAAGTGAAGCCAGACTTTGCATACCTGTAGGAAAGCACTACCTGCCCACACTTGGCTAGTGTTTCTGTGATTGACAGGGGAGAGAGAGTATGCCCCCTATCCATCTCAGCCAGAGAGCATAGCCAATTTTGCTCTCTTGGACTCGTGGTCATGGACGGCAGTGGCACCGTTGGGATTCAAACTCAAGATCTACTGAACGCTTTTGTGTTGCTCTACCTTGGAGGTTTTATTGAACCCGTTCAATTCAGGTGACAAGTTAAAACAGGCTAATAAGTCTAAAAAATAAATAGTAAAGATAATAACTTAACGATGGGTTGTAATTTCCACCATTGGTAACAAGCAAAAAAAAACTAACAAAAAAAACATTTAAAAAAGACAGACCTGCTATTTAAAAAATAAATAAATAAATAAATAGCACAAGCTTGCATTCTGTCTGGCAGAAAAGACTCCTGGGAGCCTTCATTCAAATTTCATTTCAATATGACACATTTGAAAAATTAATCAAAAAATTGTTCTAGACAGACAATTTCAAAGGTTAAAAAAGGGGGTGGATGCTCACTTGAGGAGCTGGCTGCCAGTACACAGAGATTTAGAGATCTTTGTAACATATGTGTCAGACAGATAACTGATGAGACTGCTTTTTCTGACAGTTTTAGACAATTATAGAGCTAGTTGAATGTACCTGTAAAAAGTCTGTTAAACATGAAGACTTTCAATAGTTTTCATTTCAATAATCTAGCTTTGATATCTGATTTTATTGGTGTTTCCCTTGTTTCTTGCTTCATATAAGTACAAAAGGCATAAACATAAGGTTTTTACAGCTTTATACCTGTGATGTATTATTATTATTATTAATATTTGTGTTAGGTTTTACAGATTGTCCTTCAGTAACAAAAATGGCCACAGAGTACGTGTTAAAAAATTCATAGGGAAGAAAAAAAATCCCAGTTCATTTTATAAAAGTGATAAATGTTTTGCAATAACATATATCCTTGTATATATCTTTATAACTGTCCTTAATATCTCTTTTATTTCCTCTGAACAGCTTTTAGATCCTCTCAGTTCTATTAGTGCCATTCCTGCACCCATAGCCCAGATAAATACTTAAATAGAGATCCATTTTCTCTTTCCTTTTCCACCCAGAAATTTCTGGAAACTGATGCAATACATATCTCGGTTCGCTTTTTTTTTTTTACTTGATAGTATAAATGTTTAAAATTTCAAAATAAGAAAGATTACATGCGTTTTCATTTGCACAAGCCATGACTTTGTATTTTTTTGAGTTTGCAGTCATTTAATCTTTAATGCGACTAATCCTTTCACTCCATGCCATTAGATGACAATTTGGTTACGGAAGTGAACACAGCCCACTCGCTGGCTTTTACTCTCACTAGTGCATACAGATAAGCAAAAAAGGAAGACATCAAACGCATTTCTTAATTCCTGTCCACTGACCTGAAACAGACGGTCTAGGAAAAGTGTGCACAATTACTTTTACAGCTAATGTGTTCAATCAAACACCATCTAAGAACCATTTGGGATGCATCTTACTCTGTGGTCAATGGGTCACAAATGGAGGGGGAAGACGAGGAATTAGTTTAAACCGTCACACAGTGGAAGGGAGCTAATTTTTCTAAATGTAATCATGTAGTTTGCCTATAAACCCCCCTCTCTTTAGTGAGGCTGGTGAGGGAATGACGGCTAAAACATAAGTGATAACCGGAATTAACTTGTCTCTCGGATGTTCCACAACATTAAATCTTAACTGTAAACAACTAAAATGGCTGTGGCTCAGGTGGTAGAGCGGGTTGTCCACTAATCGTAGGGTTGGCGGTTCAATTCCCGGCCCACACGACTCCACATTCTGAAGTGTCCTTGGCCAAGACACTGAACCCCAAGTTGCTCCTGAAGGCAAGTTAATGCCTTACATGGCAGCTCTGCTACCATCGGTGTGTTAATGTGTGAATGAGACACAGTGTAAAGCGCTTTGGATAAAAGCGCAATATAAGTGCAGACCATTTACCATTTAAAACATGTGATGCATTGTTCATTATTAAATGAAACATTTTAATCACTGACAAATCATTATTGTATAAGCACAGTCACACACTCCAGACTGTGCAGATATATGAAAATAATACACTTAGGGGTGGTAATACATTATACCTACTGTATTGCACAATACATATTAGTACTTACACATTACTGCAGCGGTATTCTTCAATTAACAGATGCAATGCATGAGAAATCGAAAATGCAATTAGCACAACATCAAGCTTTTATTATTATAGATGTTGCCTGAACAAAATCGCAGTGTTACAAAACACATACAAAGGCTTCCACTAACTGCTACTTATCTCCATGACAACTTCTCACAAATGTCTAATTTAGATTGAAACAAAGCTTGTGCTGTTCAAGTGTTTGGTTTTAACCTGTTGCTGTCACCCTAAATGAGGTGAACAATGGCTGGTAGTTTGCGGGTGCAGGCATCTGTGTCTACTGGGAAAACAAACAGCAATTAGGACTGAAGGAGAGACGTGCAGCTGCTCAACACACAATTGGTCTTTTCTCCACAATCACATGCAATTATCATTCCTTTTTTCTCTTTTTAAATTTTCATTTGGAAGCATGAGTGCAGGATGATCCTGAGTCTTTCTGAATTCTCAACACAGCAGTTCCCATCATTCTATAGCTTCAGTGGTGCGCTGCCTTTGCCTCCTATGCTAGCCAGAAAGGTGTGAGAGGCATGAATATAATCTAAATGGAGGACCTGTGTAACCCACACGCCTATATTTAGGTTCCTGTCATCCTGACTCATGGGGCTGGTGTGAAATGTCAGCTTCTCCAAGCTTTTAGGTAGAATTTATTCAGCTTTTATATTCACTTATTTTACCCCAACAGCACAATGCCAGAAATAACATATAACAGCCTGATGTGATGGTTTCTAATCTCTGAGTCAGATGCACGCAAACCTAGAAATAAAGAAATCCCTCGGCAACAAAAAATCTCAGACAAGATAGGAAAAAAAAAAATTGTCTTTTTCCAAATCAATCTTTGTCCGCATCAACATGAGGAAGGCAGTTGAGTATTTAGCTAATCACATTAGCACTATTGAAATACCCAACACATACCCAACGAATTCTGCAATTATCAGGGATTATATTTTATGAATGTACATGACTCAGCTGGCCAGAACTCATAACGACACGCCAAATCAATTATACAGTCCAGTGTCTGTTTCAGTGGAGATCCACCACCTTCAAAAATACCAAAGCTTTGTTTGGTGGCTCAAAGAAAGGCTGCACATTGAGAATAATCAGGTTTAACACATAAACCAAATGAAAAAGTGGTATTTTCATGGCTGTCATATTTGGAGTTTTACAGAGTGGGAGTGGGTGGTGATTTTATTTTATTCAGAATGATATAGGTCCTGATTATAATCTGTCCTCAGTGTAGCTGAATACATGAATTTCTGTCCAATGGAAAATAAAGAGGATCCACAGATTAAACTGGACACAATTTGATTTATGTTCCACATCTTCAGTTAGAGCACAATATAGAAATATAAGAGCTATATAGCTGTATTCTGTAACAACAAATAAAAAAAAAATAAATAAACGATGTAACCTTTTACATGTTACTGCTCTATGTAATGATTGTGAAATTAAACAATGTCACTGTATTGTCATAACTATACATTAGTTGTCTTACATTTAACAAGCAGTAAATCCGTAAATCATAGATGCTTGAGAGGTTTCATTGCAAGGCTAATTAAAATGCTTCATAATATTACAGCTCGTGATTTGAGCATAAATGTCTAGACGGATCAATAGTCAACTATACCAACAGTCAACAATAGTCAACTATACCAGTAACTTCATGCTCATTTTAATACACATACCACCATGCACACTTCCTGAAATCAAAGGAAACCTTTATGATTCCTCCAAATATAATGGCATTCAATCATTCTGAACATCATCCTGGATTTTGTTACAACCCCAATTCCAAAAATGTTGGGACGCTGTTTAAAATGTAAATAAAAACAGAATGCAATGATTTGCAAATCTCATAAACCCATATGCTATTCACAAAAGAACATAGAAAAGATCCATCCATCCATCCATCTTCTACCGCTTAAAATTGCTTGTCCACACTGAAGCAACTAAAACGCATCATTTTCATCATGTGTTTAATTAAAAATGCAATCTGAAGGTTGAATGAAGTGACATTAATCTTTAATCATGCTATCAAACTGGGTAAGAGGCAACAATTGCAGCAATCATCCTGCATCTTGTTTGAATAAGTGTGTCACATGACTAAAAGAACATCATTGTGTTTAAATATCTCCATTTTGTCTGTCCACACTATGAAGCAAAAAACGGAAAATGTTGAAATTCGTTAAACTGGTGGAGTGTTTTTCAGAAAGCTCCATTTTCTCTGGACAAAAACGCCAACTCAGTGTGGACCGAATGCAAAAACATGGAGAAAAATATGTCTTTCAAATCTGCGATGGACTGGCACCCTGTCCAGGGTGTACCCCGCCTTGTGCCCGATGCTTCCTGGTATAGGCTCCAGGTTCCCCATGAACCTGAAGAAGGAGTAAGCAGTAGAAGATGGATGGATGTATTTCAAATTCATCTGGATTAAAGTATGATTATTAAACACTCAATGAGTAGAACAGTTTGTGATTGCAGTAAAGTTGCTCAGTATTTCCTTGGCATTCAGGAAGAAGGACGTTCTACTTGAAAATAATACGGAATCCACACATTATGCATCAGTATAATGCCTTCTAATGTTACCGAAACCCTAGAATTACATCCCTAGTGTAATAAAAACAGATCCACCCACAGCAACAACAATGCACAGTTGTTTGGTAGAATATAGCCTCTTTAACTCTGTGTACACAGAAGGTTCACTTTGCTAATTTTAGTTATAAAAAGACCAGCGTGCTACAATTAAGCTTCAACTCACTGGTGGAGGGAGAGAGAAAAAGCACACCCACACGTGTTTTCACTCATTAGCATAGGCCTAGTCATAGTGTAGCTTATTACTTCAGAGTAACAGAAGCCACTTTGTCTGGAAGGAAAGCCAATCATTAATCACATGGTATATCATGTGAGGAATCGTGCGCCAATGTACTCAGAGATGTGTCTACTTGTGAAGTAATTACCTCCAGTACAGTTTAATGCATGGGAGACAAGGCCATTGTCATTGCTACCTTACACTCATTCCCCGAAATTATATATGATAATTGGTTTCAGTGATTTATATTTAAATGTCAAGTGTCTCGTTATATCGATTTTTTTTTTTTTTTTTGTAGATGATATTGTGCCTTCACCACAACCTCCCCCACCAGCTTATAAAATTTTCCACATGTGGTAATGCTACAGCCTGGAAATAAAAGTACATTGGGCTTACACAAAATAGCCCATAAGATTAAATA
>JAOUWY010000054.1:34855728-34866152 GCA_025728095.1 Prietella phreatophila | reverse complement strand
AGCCACAACACAAGTCAGTGGATGGTTCCATGCCGGTCCCAAGCCCGGATAATTGGGGATGGTTGCGGCAGGAAGGGCATCCGGCATAAAAACTGTTGCCAAACTAAAATGGATGCGAGAAGAAGCCAGTAGAAGAAGAAATTTTTTTTATATATGGTATATAGTTTGTATATATATTAAATATATAGTTTTTTCAAGATATATAGAAGACATTGCAGCCAACATTGTAGCATTTTTTCCTGCAGATCTCACCCCACTAAGTTCAAATAAGCATGCAAAGCAATGTCTTAAGTCTTCAACCTATTTTAACACTGCAGTATGTTCGTCCATCCATCCAGCCATCCATTCTTCCATTTTACCATACCACTTATCACACAGGTTCTTGGGGGAGCCTGGAGCCTACCCCAGGGAGGCAAATACATTTTTCACAACACTGTAGAATACATAATCTCTGGCCAATATCCAGATCATAGTTTGCCTTGAAACATTTTCAGTCAAGTGCCTCTGTATGAGCCAACATCAGTATTCGGGAGATATTATTTCCTCCAAAGTGTCCCAACATCTAAGAGGTTACGATGTGTCTTGTCAACGTCCTGGAGCTTCTAAGTTATCTTTCCAATTTAAGTACAAGCAAGAGCAATGCATTTCTAAATGAGCTAGTTCACACTTCCCAGGTAACCTTCCACTCCAATGCACAAATTTTACATTAACCACTGATGCTCATGTCAAAAGAAATACTATTCTATAGCAAATAGAGGTTTGTTGTTGTTGTTGTTTTCCTGTGCTATGCATATCATCTCTTCAGTTGTCTTCCTCATTCTAGAGTAGAGGTGTCAAACTCATTTTAGGTAACTGGTCTTGTTTAGTGACCAAAAAATGGAGAAATTATTCCTCTTAAATGTGTTATCAGCTTCTGAATGCATACAAATATAGACAACTTGATTTATGTATACTGGCATCTTTAATACAAAGTTTACAGAAAATGCTAAAACACTTCAAGCAGTCTTGTGAGCACAAACCGATGAGAGAGGTCATAGGAGAATAGCTAGAAAGGTTGAAGCTGACAGGAAGTCTACAAGAAACAGAATGACCTCTTTTTACAATTGTGGTGAGCAGAAAAGCATCTCAGAATGCAAATAGGTCAAACCTTGAGGAGGATGGGCTACAACAGCAGAAGACCATGTCGGGTTCCACTCCAGTCTGCCAAGAACAGGAATCTGAGGCTACAGTACAGGATCATTGAAACTGGACCAGGCTACATTGTTCTTATGCTCTCCATGAACACTATCCATGACTGAGCAGAGGTAAAGGTATTCCTGATAAAGTGCCCAGTATATAGTAGTTTTAGTCTGGACCTGATATGAAAATACATATAATGAATGTACACAAACAAGCAAAGAGCTACAAAATCATAATAAAAAAACAAACAAAAAAAAACCTTAGAACTCTCAGTGGTGCAAATGGTGTATCGCTGGTATATCTAAGGTAAATGTAAATTTAATAATAATAATAATAATAATAATAATAGTAATAATAAACAGACTTCTAGAAAGCAGTGTTTGCTCCTTACTTAAAATTCTGGTCTACTGATCATGAGGGTCATGGGTTCATATCTCAGCGCCGCCAAGCTGTGACTGTTGGACATTTGAGCAAGGCTCCTAACCTGAATCTGCTCTGGGGTCATTGTATCATATATGACTCTAGTTATGTCCAGGAAATAAGTTCTGTATGTGTATTTGTAGATGTGACAAATATATATATCTATCTTTTTGAAATTGTTGTATGTTGGTGAATTGGTTTAATTGCTACTTGTACTAAAACATTCCAGTATGTGTGTACAGTTCAATACAGGGTATGATTTTGAGGGTTTGATTACTGGGCTAATTTAAACAGTACACATCTCAGTGACATGAGATTTTATTATGTTATGTCACTTGGCACTGTCGATTATTGGCAACTCAAAGAAAACAAAACAGCTTTTTTGCCACTTCTGTTGCTCGGTTTGCACCTGTTCACTAACTCACACACGTGTTCAGCTCACTGCTCAGAGAGAGAGAGAGAGAGAGAGAGAGAGAGAGAGAGAGAGCGAGAGAGAGAGATTACATAAGAACAAGAGGGATAACAGTTCTCAGGTGTGCCATGTTAGTCATTACCTCCCTACCTCGTCCTCAGACACTTCCATCTCCCAGCCCAAACCCACGCTTACCATGCCCGTCCCCTCCTGCTACATACTGTTATGCAAACCTGGCAACCCTGCTGAGCACCAGAACTCCTGTTCAAATACTGCACCAGAGCAACTAACTAGTAATTTATGGAATGAAACATAAAATGTCAAACATGTACTTGATGTCTTGAATCTGATTTGGCTAATTAGATTTAAAAACATGGTGTTATTTAACAAAGAAAAAAAATGTGTCAGTGCTTTTTATAAGTCAGAGGTAAAGCAGTTTTCTAACATGAAGGAAAAATGACAAGCTGCATATTTGAAAAAACGTTGAGAGAATGACAGCTATAATGCATAATGTAAGTATAACAGGAATCAATATAACCTGGGGAAATGTAAAATGTAACAGGGGAGCCTATCCCAGGAAGCATCAGGCACAAGGTGGGGTACACCCTGGACAGGGTGCCAATCCATCACAGGAGAAAATCACATACACACTCACACTCATACACTACGGACAATTTAAACACACCAATCATGTCTTTGGACTGGGGGAGAAAACCGGAGTACCTGGAGGAAACCCCCACAGCACGGGGAGAACATGCAAAGTCCGCACACACATGGCCCCGACGGGAATCGAACCCCGTACCCTGGAGATGTGAGGCAATCATGCTAACCACTAAGCCACTGTGCGCCCGACTGTGTACTATATGTTTCAAATTTATTTACAAAAATAAATAAATAAATAATTGTCTTGGGATAAGTAAAGCCACTTGAGTGATTGTTAATGTACCTAATAAAAACTTCCTGAATAAATATTCTCTGTGGCATAATCACAGCACTCCATTTTCAAAGAGACTGTTTTATAGCAGATTAGCTGCTAAAGAGATGGATTTTTATTTATATTTTTTGAGGGCTTTTGTATATCTTGTCACGGAGGATTTGGACCAGGGTGTTGTTGTTTTTTTTTCTTCCTGTTTTTCCATTGAATAGTTTTGACCATGAATACTTTAGCCTTGAGAAAAATCGGCTCAATGCCGTTTAGTATTAGCCACTAGTGAAAAACACAGAGGCCTCAAATAAAATGGCCGCCATTTATTTCATTCTATGAATAAGATTCAAAGATAATAAAAATAAGGGTTTCTTCCTTTTGTCATGTCATGGAGAAGTGAATGCTAAGTAGTCTTTCACATCTGGTGAAATCTGAGGAATTCTGACAGTACATGATCATGTGATGATCATGTTTCTGTCCTTTTCAGATCGGATTAGGCAGAGCCTTGATCCAAAAATACACACCGGTGCGGCAGACAAGTTCTCGGCTTGTAAACAAGTACAGGTGTAGAGCTAATAGCTTTTGACAGACTTAATCAATATTGTGCTGAAATGAAACAGAGTTTAGATGTCCTGGTCAATAATGTTACTGCCCCCTTCCTCCAAGCAGACAGACTCTCATTATAGTGGTTTGTTTTTATTTAACTGATAAAAAAAAGAGAGAGAGAATGGTGTGAATTGGTGTGAATTAAAAGGATTTTCCATTTGAATTATATATTGTAAGTATGTGGATCAGAGTTAATCAGTGGTTTAGCTATTCCAACATCGACGTGCGTTGGAATTTTTAACCTGTCATGTGTTAAAAAATAGACATCACACCACCCACAGGTTTTTAGCAAGAGCTCTAGTCTTCATGGATGCATTGTGATTTTATTTGTATGGTGATTGCTCCTTTTGTGTGGCGGGATGATGATACGCAGCATTTAATTATTTCTTTCCTTTTATAATTAGACATTGTTGAGACAGGCAGAATTGCACGCCATTGCTTGCTCTGATCTCGATATGTGGCAGGCCAAAATAAACATCCTCCCACTATGACATCGGTGACAGCTTGCACAGCACGCTCAGTCTTCTGCAGTGCACAGCAGTGAAGGGGGCAAAGTCGAACAAGGCTAACACAAAAGGAACGCCCACAAAATCTCCTCCATCTTGCGTAGCTAGACATAATGGAGAAATGGGTTTCAGGGCTGTAGCCAGGCCTGACATGTTAAGGAGCATATTTTTACCATTAAATGCTTAATAAGCCTCATGTAGCTTAGCATGATAAAGACAAAGCAATAAAGAGTTCACCATCCCAGGTTTCATTCATTTATGGCATATCTGTGGCCCCTCAGGATCTCTGATTGCTATCGGGCTGTGGATCTGACATCTCACAGTAGTGTTTGAATAAGACTTTGTTGCATGCCAGAGTGGACGTCACATATCGGCCAAATGGAAAGATTCATCGTTCGATGCAATAATTAAAAATGACACATATCAGCCGATATATCGTTCTTCATGATATATTGGTTCACCAGGAATATAAAAGTACTCAATTGGCTCTGATTCCTGGGGCTGCAGATCTTTGTTAATCTGTGTGAAATCTCCTCAGATCAGCCTGAGCGTTCTATACAAAGCCATGACAGCGCCCACAAAATCCGGCTACATCTTGGGGCACATGAACAAGACAAAATTGCTGTAGAGGATTATCAGCTTTTACAGTCATCCAATATTCAAGCCTTAATATTCATATAATTTTATTTGTAATCATAAGCAGCAGACATTCAAGTTGTAATTATACACAGTGCCCTCCACTAATATTGGCACCCTTGGTAAATATGAGCAAAGAAGGCTTTGAAAAATTGGCAGTGTTGGCCCAGTGGTTAAAGGCTCTGGATTACTGATCAGAAAGTCAGAAGTTCAAGTCTCAGCACTGCCAAGTTACAACTGTTGGGCCTTTGGGCAAGGCCTTTAACCCTCATTTGCTTAGTTGTGTAAATGAGATAAATGTAAGTTGGTCTGGATAAAGGTGTCTGCTAAATGCCCTAAATGTTAAAATTGTCTTTACTGTTTAACCTTCTGATCTTAAATACTGTGCTCTCATGGATATCAAATGATTGCAAAACAAAAGACAGGTTTGTCCAAAAAAAATATTTGTGTAATATTGCTGTGCGCTACCGGTCCCACCGGACCCTTCAGCCAAAGCCGAAGCCTGGTGAATGACCACGAGCTTTTGTGTGCAGATTCCATTATTACAGTGACTGTGTTGATATTTTACACCATGCGAGAAAGCTCCAGCGGATTAAAGTGAGGGATCTGACCATCTCAGTTTTCCCTGACTACACAGTGAAGGTAGCCAGGGCCCCGGCCGCGTTTAATGAGGCTTGGCATCTAAAGTTTTTTATCTCCTAAAACCTATCGTGATTCACAGTAAAGAAGAGGCTACTTTTTCAGAGGACAGAGTGCAGTTTGGGTTAAGTTTAAATATTTATTCACCTCACACAATGCATACATTTATTATCCATCCATCCATCCATCTTCTATACCGCTTATCCTATTCAGGGTCATGGGGAAACCTGGAGCCTATCCCAGGGAGCATCGGCCACAAGGCGGGGTACATCCCTGGACAGGGTGCCAATTACATGTATTATGCAACCTGTTAAATGTATGTTTTGATATACAGAAATATCAAATAAAAAGCTTCATGTCAAACAATACAACTGTTACACCCCTCCAAAATTAGGTATGATTCAGTAAAGCAACAAATCTAAATGATGTCACCTCAAAAAATTCCTAAGTGGATTCATTTACAATTAAATTGTATTTGGAAAAAAAAAGTTTAAACAAAGGTAACATAGCATGTGTGTATACATTTTATCTGTATGTCAAGTAAAAAATAAATAAATAAATAATTATAAAAATAAAAACAACAAAGAATAATATATGAACTGCAATACAGAAATACTGACCCCTATGCATTAGACTAAATCTGTCAAATTTACCTGGGCATTTGGGATGTAAATTCTGGCACTGATGTCAAAAAGGCCATGCATGGCTGCACAAACAGGAAAGCTGAAACAATAAACTGAGACCAAATTAACCTCTATAATCAAGCTCATTATAAGCATAATAAAGAGATGAAGGGCAAGGGGGCATTTAATAACTATCATCTAATCAAGCCTAAGTTAACTATTGAGCCTCCAGGTTTGTTCACGTTCTCCTGAAAGCATAAACAATTTATTTTATTTTTTTTTTAATTTTGGATGTTGGCACGCCCCATCCTATGGCACTGACAAAATATGAGCTCCATCCCATTTATTCTTCACTGTCACTATGATTTGAAGAGAACTGAGCAGTATATTGATTCGGACTGGATTAGCACCGGGGTTCACAGAATTTGCCAATGCAGCACCATTCAGACCAGCTGAAAGGATTACAGATTCAATCGTATCTACTGAGAAGCTTTTGGGAATGAGGAATCATGGTGTAAAGGCTGATGTTATCTGCCTAGAAGGCTGTCATCATCATGACCCTCTGGGATATCAGCAAATTATCCTCTACTGTTCATATCAGGAGAAGGCAGACATTTATAGGAGATTCCATGATCAGTGTACCATTTATGTTCCACTGATATAACATTTACAAATAAGTATGTTATTGAAAGGTCAAAAACCTTTAAACACAGGTAAAGTGTCCTTAACACCCACCTATGTGCATTAATAAACTCTACTTAAAATGTACAGCAGTTTGAAAATCACACTTTTGTCTGCCCCAGCCCACAAAAACCTATTATAGGGTATGAAAAATGAACACTTTAGTTTCCAGAATAACAAAGTCTGTAGCTGAAAACATTCACCCCTATGACATATGGGGAATATTTCCCAAGTCATATGTTCAACAAGTGTTCTGAATTTCCTATAGGTCATGGGAAGAAGAATGCTCTCTAATTCTTCTTTATTTAGTTTTATTGATATTGTGATTTTGACTGACTAGGTCATTTTGAAATAGCCTTGTCACCAAATTTATGGATTCAAAGTAAATTATCCATCCATCCATCCATCCATTTTCCATACCGTTATCCTACACAGGGTTACTTGGGAGCTAGAGGTCTGTCCCAGGGGATTCAGGGGACACCCTGGACAGGGTGCCAATGCATTGCAGAGCACAATCACAGACTGCATACAATTTAGAGATGCCAATCAGTCTACAGTGCATGTCTTGGACTGGGTGAGGAAACCAGGGTACTCGGAGAAAACCCCCGAAGCACAGGAAGAACATGCAAACTCCGTGCACTCAAGGTGGACACAGGATTTGAACCCCCAATCCCAGAGTTGCGAGGCGAACATGCTAACCACTAAGCCATTATGCACCATGAAAGTAAATAATTCATTTTAAAATATTTTCATGTCATTAGCATGAATGCTAATTACCCACAATTTGGGTATTGCCAATTATATTCTTAAAAAGACAAACAAATCCCTGTTATGTTCAACCGTGCTACTTGTTTAAGAGCAAAATGCTGCCCATGCTAAATGTCGCCCAATAATGCAATCACCGTTATGGCTAGTTTACATTTTTGAATTATTATTATGTCTTCTAAGTGTTTTTTAAGTGTGGAAAACAGCCATCAGACTGTGTCATGTCCAGATACACTGATGAGTTTTGATGACATATTGCTTGAATATTATAATCCACATGATTAAAATCTATACATCCTGCACCTCTTTTTGTTTGGGCTGGAGTTTTGCAAGACATTAGAAAAAGAAATTATTGCATTGTGGTTTTTGCAAACTGGATGAAGGCACATGGATAGGATTTCTGCAGACAGCATTTTTTTTTTTTTTTTTTTTACCTCACTGCAAGATGCTCTATAGGGCTGAGAGGCAATAAAAACTTTCTAGCACATTCCTGGAACAGATATATTATGCCATTCAGACATTCTTGAGTGGATATCCAGGGCCCTAATGGTAGCCAGGAAAACACCCCCACACCGTCCCACTCCTCTCCTCTGTCGCCACATTCTAGGCCTTCCATGAAGATGATGCAAAAGCAACCTGGATTTGCACAAACCATAAACTTTTTTCACTCCTTAGTGGTACATCTTAATGATCTTGTACACACTTGGAAACATGCTTGTTCTTTGCTGACAGTAGCAGGACACAGTATGTTCTTGGCTTGTTGTACACTTAAGAGCTCAATCACATAAAAAAGGTTAAATGTAGAAGCTGAAAGGGATCATTGATTTGTTCCTCTATTGGAAGGTTTACTGGTACTATGTAGATCCTTAAAACAGAGTGTTTTCCTATCATGTAGTGTTTTCAGAACCTCTTTGGAAAGCTCACTATTCAAAGACACCCCTTGAGAAGACATTTCTTTCTCAATCTAGCCTTAAGTTTCACAACCCCACATGGGGTCAGCTGAAATGCAGAGAATTTTTTTATTTTTTTTACCAACTATTATTTATAATGTGAAAGCAACTAAACCAACTGCTGGGTTCAGTGTCCTTAAGTGCATCAAATGAAAGTAGTGATCTAGGATGGATGTTAAAGTGAAATATTGAAGAATAGTTTGGGGTCATTAAAATGAGGTTACTGGCTACAATTTTTAGAGCCCCTGATCTAGTCCATTATGAAGTTTAATAAATGGTGTTTAAAAATAAATAAATAAATAAAATAAAACTAAAACTAAAAACTCTACTCATGCATGTGTCTGCCTGCACAATTCTTGCCATTTTCATTTGAGCCTGATCCACCTACAAGACTGCCAATCATCTGCTTTTGCTTTTGCACCCGATTTTGAGCAACTAATAGAAACAATTGTGCTTGAAATGTGCAGGATGCCATGCATTTTGGCACAACCATCACAACAGTTTAAAGTCACTTATTTTCCAGAATCTCTGGTTTGCCTTTTGTATACCATGCATGGTGATACATGAAGTGTTGGAATGTAAAATTTGTATGTGACTGCACAGGATGTACCGATAAGTTTAAATCCACTATAATCCAGTTTTGAGAATGGTAATCCTTTCTCTCACACAGGTACTCTAACTAATTACACTACAATATGTCATCTCATTAGCTCAGTTACAACCAATAGCCACAGTCTGCTGCAGTTCAGTGACTGATAAGAACCTGAAACGGGTTATTTGTGCTATGTACCATGCTCAAAATCAAAGCCTTTCCTATTTGTTTATTGCATACTAATGGCTATTCAAAGTGCTGGCCCTGACTTCATTCACAGATGCAGAGTACTGGTTGAAAGGGCCAATAGCCATAAGAAGACTTCCAGAGAAGGCTGCAGGGTATTATGTGATCAAAGACTTGGTCTTCAGGGGGCACTCTATGAAGTTCACGGCATGATAGAAATGCCTGGGTCTTGACCTCCTGCTTCTCAGTACGCAGTCCAAATGCGTTTTCATTTTGATCAAAGTGCAGTTATCCAGTGCAAGAGAACAAGCCCTGACCATTGAGAGTGAAAAATGTCATTGATTCCCTGTTCTGATTTGAGTCAAGAAAAATTGCTCGGTAAATAATCTTCAATGGATAATCAAAAATATATGTACTGAAAATGTCTGTTTGTCTTACAGTAAAAAATAAATCATTCAACTATGAATACTGATTTTGAAAAGGAAATTACTATTAGTGAAAATTCTTTAGTTTAATAGCTCTAATCGAGCTTGTCAAGCTATTCTTGTCCAAATGAGGGCCTATCTGGTGATGGCCTTGACAATTATCCATTATGTGTGATATTACTGCATTATGCATGGTGTAATTCCCATACTCTCATATTTGCAGTTTGCACAGCTCTCGATTAGTGGCCTTCTTTTCAGACGATCAATCACAGCGACAGCGTTCCCACATAGCTTGTTCTCGAAATGATTACACAGCTCGCTTTCCCATCTGTGTCTCAAAAACACAGACTGAAGGACTTCTAATCTTCAGCCTTAAACAACTGCACCAGTGTCTGTAAGAGCATTCATTCAGAGAGATGGTATCAAACAGCACCAAAAACATCAAAGATAGCTGGTATTGCCTCGCTAGATGGTTCGTTTGTAGTGTTCCTTGAGTTAGAAGAGGGTTGCCAGATTCTGTATTGTGCTTTTCCGAGTTAAAATTCTAGTACAAATGCATTTCATTTAATTTCATCCATCCATCTTCTACCGCTTACTCCTTCTTCAGGGTCGATCGGAACCTGGAGCCTATCCCAGGGAGCATCGGGCACAATTCAATTCAATTCAATTCAATTTTATTTGTGTAGCGCTTTTTACAATAGCCATTGTCTCAAAGCAGCTTTACAGAAATAGAAACAGAATGAACAGAGAGAAACAGATATAAACAGAGAGAAACAGATAAATAGAATTTATCCCAGCTGAACAAGCCACTGAGTGGCGACGGTGGCAAGGAAAAACTCCCTAAGATGTTTTAAGAGGAAGAAACCTTGAGAGGAACCC
>JAOUWY010000054.1:34834984-34845671 GCA_025728095.1 Prietella phreatophila | reverse complement strand
GCAGCCGTAGTCCCAGCAGTCTGGAATTGGAGAAGATTTGAGCTCCATCCAGAGGCAGAAAGGATCTGGATCTCTAGAATCTCCATAAATTCGTGTGGGGCTCGGCAATGTAACATCCAAAATAGCAAACAACAACCTATGCGAGTATGAGTAGAATAGACCACACTGCATAAAAATTGTATACACATGCAATTTTTGGGGTTTATGTGGCTATACAGGGTGTCCCAAAAGTCTACACACATAGGGGATAACACTTTTTAGCAACATGTCTTCCAATCTTTTTTCATATTTAGTTTATATTCTATATATATTTGTTTAGCTAGCCTTTATGAATGTCTTTGACAAAAGAAGAATGTATTGAAATCATTCTCCTGTCAGGATCAGGAAGCTGTCACATGGCTGCGATGAACTTTAACAAGAAACTTGACAAGCACATCACATATGACATTGTTGCTAAAATTATTAGCAAATTCAAAAAGCCTGGACGTGTTACCGACCAACCGAGAAGTAGACATCCATGAAAATCAACTGAAGAAGGCACAACTGACATGTAACCCTAACCCTAGTCCCCTATGTGTGGACACTTTTGGACATCCTGTAGTATATGTTATAACAGCTTCAAATTAGCAATAGTAGTGGTAGCTACTGCTGAGTATTGGTCCATGAGTATGATTTAAGAATAAGAGTGAGGCAATAGGGCAAGCCTAGGAGAGCAGATTGAAGTCGGCCATGGTGGTCCAGTTCTCCAAAAAAACCAAAACATGAACTGGCAATGTTGATAAAGATGAACTGAAACATAATTAGTTTAGTGGCCCTGCCTAAGGTGTCACATTAGCGAGAAATTAAGCTCTATATTCGGCGAAAATTCCAGACATCCGTGACCTCTTTCTCTGGCAGCAGAGATGGAAGAGGTGCAGGGCTGGTGTCATTTGAATGCTACAGTTCTCACATGGAGAGTGTAGCTTGCTATGTTCTGGGATATCGGTCATTTCACGAGTGCAGATGATTCCAGTTTAGGTAACGGATCAAGCTCTTTAATGTTAGTTGACATGCTGCAGTGGCTCAGCTGCATTATTGGAATATTTAGCACACTCCACACTTAGGAGGAGCTCTTTCACTGTTTAGTGTTCATTTTCATCTTCCTGTGTGCTTTGCATTTTATAGTTACTGTTTGTAGGCATCACTAAATGCAAATCAGTATGGCTGTGAATGTGTTTGATAGTTCACTGGTGATTGGCATTCCTCAAAATATACATGCGAGTACGATGAACATCAGAATTACTGAAATTTTTGTACATATGGTGGAAATTTTGGCCTACAAAACTGTTTATTAAAAAATAGACAACTTGGAAAGTGGAATAAATAAGGCACAGTTTTTGAATGTGTAAATATATATATTTCATGTGGTGACTCAAAGGTTAATTAAGCAGAAAAGGAGACATTTGTTGGTTACATAAGTATTCACCTCCCTGGGCCAATACTTGGTAGAACTACATTTGGATGTAGTTAAAGCTACTTCTGGGAGTCATCTCTCTCTCTCTCTCTCTCTCTCTCTCTCAGGTTTAAATATCTGACTTCTGATAATTCTGCCCATTCGTATTGACAAAATTATGCAAGGCACTGTTTTTGGGAGAAGTGCAAACAAACAGAAGCTTCACACCTACCTGCCAACTTTGATGGAATATCAACTGAGCTGCCCTGCAGGAACATATAATATACGTACCTCTGTGGAGAACCTGGTAGCAGTCATAAATAATGATTTACACATCTAAGGGAGAGAGTGAGCGCTTGGAGGAAAACTCTGATCAGAATCAGTGTACAGACTTAGTAATGTTTTTCCAATGTTCATGGACTATGAGAGTGAGGTAATATGTGTCAAAATGTAGTCAACTTCCCTGTGTTCCCACTTGGCTCAGCAAACACTGAGTAAGGAGAAGTGGAGATACGTGGGTGTGCACTTCCTTAACTGCTAACTGTACACTCAGTCAAATTCCTTGCTAGTATTCAGTTCTTACTCACACACTGTGATACTTTGGTTCCCCATTGGGTTTAATATTTGTAGTTTTTTTCTCTGTGCTTGTACTTTTTTTTATGCAAATGCCAGAAGCACATGCATATTCATCAGAGGTGGTAACACTACTAACAAGAAAATCCTAGCAGGCAGAGAGAGAGAGAGAGAGAGAGAGAGAGAACAAAACTTAGAATTTTACCACAAAAAAACAAAACAAAAAACACTTGCATATGTCGGGGAGTGAGATGGATATTTTTATTTATTTATTTATTCAGATCTGTACCAGGCAACAGTAAGAAAATACAAGGCAAAAGTCAGGTGTGACTGCAACTTCCATTTTTTTTTTTTTTTTTTTTTACCAACCAATGACATTGCCATCTCGCCCACTTGACTAAGGTTTGTACAGTAAACACACAGGCCAAAGTTCATTAAGATTAATTCAGTGCAAAGTAAAATGCACATCGCTCATATCCCACTTCCTTTCCCCTTCTGTGAACACGAGTAGTTCTCAGTTTTAAAACTGCCATAGCAAGAGGTGAAAATCTCAAATGCTACAGCTAATTCACAGATTTAACCTCCCATAATAGAAACATCCTTTTTCATGAGTCATCTATTGTAAATTATGTCAAACTGACTTCACAACATTCCCTCGACCCTGTTACCTGAAAACGTTCACCTCTTTGAAATATATGGAATATTCCACAAGTCACACGTTCAAAAGCAAGTTGCATCATGCAAAAAATTTCCAGAAGATCATGAGAAGAATAAGAAATCCTTTGTGAATGTTCTGATATTGGCTGATGAGGTAACTTTGAAAATGTCCTTAGTGTCCTTAGCGTCCTGATTCCATAAGCATGGATGATAAATGCAGATATTGAGAACAAAGGAAACTTGTAAAAAGAAAGAAGACATTGTCTGAGATGGCTTAACCCTTTACTGCATGGTGTTGCCATATAGAAACCTACAAAACTATCATTTTCCTATGTAACTGGGAAAAGGAGGCTTTAACGTTGACACAACAAAAAAGCCATGTCACATGACCAGGCAGGAAACACTGTTTGCATTTCCTTTTCTGCAATCACATGGCGTGGTGAAGGTCATCAAATGCTCTAAAAAAATTTATTTTTCAATATTTCGGCAAAACTACTTCAAGGAAAAAATGTAAACACTATCTGAGATAACATTTATTTTTTGTCATTAAAACAGGTTTATATATTTAGAGTATTCAGTTAAGTGGCAAACTGTAATTGTTGCCATATGGCAACTGCATGTGATAGTGGAACTGTGGTAAGTGCATTCATGAATTGAAACCTACATAGTAAAAATACATTAGGCTTCTCTAGTAGAATATTTAACTTTTTTCACAAAGTAAAAAAACATGTTATTTCAGACATTTTGCAATTGCGCTTTATTTTCTACGTTTCTTAATTCATGAGAAAGAATTAATACTTCACCCAAAACATGTTTGGCTCTAATTTCTGTATGTATTTTGAGTGAGTAAATCCATCCATGTAACTCTAGTTCCTTTCTAGAAGATTTGACATACTTATTATAGTTATTTTAATGTAAATGTAATCATTTGTGCAGTTGAGGGATAACATATTTCTGAATAGGTAAAGGAATGCTTTCTTAGATTCAATGTTGAAAAATGTCCAATTTTTATGTTAAAAATGACAGGCTAAATAGCAGCACAGTCGTGGAATCACTTGTATACACTTTATTAGGAAGACCATACTAATATTCGGTAGGGCCTTGCTTCGCCCTCAGAGCAGCTGTTACTTTGTGATGAAAACATTCCTTTGAGATTCTGGTACATGTTGACATGATGGCATCCCATAATTGCTGTGGATTTTTCAGCTGTACATTCCTGCTGTGAATCTCCTGTTCTACCACATCCCAAAGGTGCTGTATTTGATTCAGATCTGGTGACGAAGGAAGCACACTGATCTTGCTGTCATGTTCCCTTTTGAGACTACTTGTGCTTGTGCATCATCATGCTGGAAATAATCTTTAGAAGATGCATAAATTGTGCCCATAAAGGCATGCACATGGTCATCATCAGTACTCAGATATGCTGTGCCATTCATGGATGGTTGAATTGGTGTTAAGGGGCCCAGTGTGTGCTCCTTATGTTCTTATGTCTATTTTCTTCTCATTTGCACATACAGGTATTCACCCTGTATGCCAGACACTCATGCATGATGAGGTGGGCTGAATAAACCATTGCCAAGGCTTTGCTGATGAGGTTATTTGTTTGAATGTCTTTCTAATTAGCAAGAGATGCAGGAAAACACCTCTGTAGTTAATGCTTCATTTTGGGATTTTTCTTTCTCCACTAAAGCTCAAAGCCCTAACAGCTGTATTATGCGCTGTGATAATCTCTGCGTCATTACAACAGAATCCGCGATTGTTACATGCTGGTGACACTGCCGAGCTCCTCATTTGTCTCCAGGAAGAAGATACAGCCCAGTAGATCCTCTAATGTTTTAACTCACCCATTGTCTCTGTGGCACAGATGTCTCTATTCTATCAGAACACTAATTAGTGAAACATGGACCCAGGTGAAGGAAGTAATGAAAGGCCAATCTCTCTCATCTCTGGATCCACTCAAAGGTGTAATAAAGTCTTCCTGCAAAAAGTCTGGGAGATAATGCGTTCTCACCCAGCGGGGTGGGGGTCCTGCTGTCTGGACGATTTTGCCAGTGGGAGTTAATGAGTTTCACGAAATTTCTCCGACATCCGAGGATGTTGAAGAGCAGTCATGGAGGTCAGTAGGTGTGCCCTAATTAGCATTTGCACTCATAGTAAGCACAGAAAATATGAATCTAGATGCCCAGGTGTGCTCGACCAGGAAGATTGAATTCCCTCCTGCTTTCATGGTCGCCACCACCACAGCTCACTTTTCATCTCAGCCTAATCTCATTATGATTTTATGGCCTCTGCCTCCTGGGGATCTGAGGCTTTAGGAGTGCATTGAGCTGCCAAATAGATTCCCTCATGCCACTTTAAAAAAAAAAGAAGAAAAAAAAGAAAGAAACCAAATAACGGAAAATCCTGAGCTCCTCTCCAGTTTCTACTTGATGGAGTTGTCTTTGGATTTTTGTTTGCTTTAGCTAGTGTTTTTTCCCCCTTATAATGATCCTTGATCACAGTTGTCATTATATAATGGCAGAACTTGGCTAAGGCTAATGACAGCCAATTAGCTGTAGCCTAGAGAGAGATTTATTTATTTATTTATTTATTAATAAATATCTCTCATCTGTGTGCTGTACAGTTTTGTAGTCACATCAGAGCTGTTGAAGGGCGAAATTGATTGTTATTACATAATTAAATGAGGGATCCTCCAGTTAATTTCACACCGAAGATGGCCATGGATTTACTACTTATACTGTAAATAAATAGAAGCAGCAATTATCTTGCTTTGGCATTCAGACAAGGGAGAATAAACTGCCTTTATGTAGTAAATTGATTTCAGATGTAATAACTAAGAAGTATACAAACACTGTAAAACCCATACAGACATTAAAAACACTTTCACTACCAGCTACAAATTCATTCTGAACCTATAAGACAGCTTCCAAACAGGAAAGTGGTTTACTCTCATTGGCTTGTGAGATTTGGATCGATAGCTCAAATGTCCAGTTGAGGATGAAGACGATGATGACACCGACGATGCTCCTTGCTGCTCCTGAGAGTTCATCTCGGACCCCAAAACCAAATGATTCCAAATACTTCAAATATGGATTATGAAATAATATACTGACTAAGTAAGTCAATGATTTACATTACAAAGTACGAACACTATAATTTAGTATAACGCTCTCCAAAATGTGTGACACTGAAGTCTCGACTTCCTGGAAAGGGAGCTGTTGATCCAAATGTTACTAGCCAATGAGAGCAAATTGTTGTTAATCCCACCCACATGATAGATTTGTGCCAGAATGGCGAACGTAAACTTGCAGCACCTAAACTTGTGACGCGTAAACGAAAACTTTGGCAGCACACTCATAAACCATGATTAGCGAAAATAAAGTTGAGAAAACAAAGAATGCTGTTTATTTGAAGACCGTGTTCATGCTTTTCTTCTCTCTCATTGTATATTTGTTTGTTTCTTGAAAAGTTACGTTCAGTACTTTTGGCACAAATTTTATTCCTTAGACGTGCCACCTAAACAGATTTAAAATAATGTGTAATTTTTGATAAGGTGATAGTTTCCGTATGTTTTCAGTGATTATGGTACTAATTTCTAAGTTGATGCCGCGTTTTTGGTTTTCCGTAAGAACTTCACAGTGGTTTGCCACTCATATGCCAGCGCAGTTCAATTTCTTTTAACCGGTGCAAAGAATTCAACTGATTTCAAACATAATTGATAATACTTACACTGTAAAGCCGGTTAAGTTCATTTAACTCAAAGAAATTTGAGGAAACTAATTAACTCAACATTTTTCAGTTGATATATCAATTTCTTTCAGCCAAATACACTTAAATATAACACAAATTTAACTCGGACTTGTTATCTTTAGCTTAAAGAAATTGAGCTATCAACTTAAAAATGTTGAGGTAATTCGTTTCCTCAAAGTTTTTGAGTTAAATGAACTTATCCGGTTTTACAGTGTAGGTTTTACTGTGGGCTCTGAAAAAGAAATAAAAAAAATAAATCGTATTTTCCCTCTCACCGTTTTGGAGCAAACATTCAATGTCCTACTAATGAGAAACCCAGTGTAGAAGTAGTAGAGACAGCAACTGTTAGTGTCAAAGTTCCAGAATGCACTGCAGCCATACGACACCGTTACAATGAATTACAGCAGAGTCTCGACTTGGCTCGTTAGTAATCTAGAGCTGGACAGAGTAAAGGACTAAAGTGCTGCTGCATTGTTATGTTTAGATAGATGAAGCAAGGGCTAAATCCCACCGCTGCTGCTATCAGCTGGAGACTGAACAGGATTGGGGATGAGAAACCAAAAGTTAACCAGAAATGAATATATATATATATCAATGTGTCAATGAAGGAAGATTAAACTCTGAAAGTCAGCACAGGATTTCATTAAGGAATAAATCTTGGATGCGATTGAAGATTCTTCATATTCACATTTATATAAGGCATTTATTCTGTAATGAACTCACATCTTCATTATTTCTACAAGATAGATAGAATCGTGGAAGACACAAAGAACCTTAACTGCTTTAAACACATGAGATATTACAATCATGACATTATTATTATTATTCATTTTCTATTCGATATTTTTAGATATGACTATTTTGTACACAAACCAAATCTTAGGTCTGAGTAAATATTTATCTTGCATAACACAAACAAGCTCACTCCTCTTCAATCCTCACATTGATAAGTGACTATAAATGGAGTGTTTCCTGTGATTCCTTGACCAAGTGATAATATTTTTTCCGCTTCTCCAGTGAGAGGCGGCTCCACCCTCGCATCGCTTCTCTGGCTAATTTGGTGTTGACAGCAGCACGCCACATTATGGGCGGAAGACACTGTCCATCTGGCCGCAACACATTCACGGGCTATTTATGTCACAAGCAGGGTGAGCGTGGGGTGTGAGGACTGTCACATTTATTTCACCCTGGTTTTGGAGTGTGGGACGAGACACAAACACACCTACACACACACACACACACACACACACACACACACACACACACACACACGAAGACATAGCAATTGCAGAGAAAATTGGTGCAAGTAATGGTGTGGAAAATAATCAAAGCTGCTTATTTACTGTGTGTGAAGACATTTATACGTAAGTAAGCTTTGCATTAACATAGGCCGTTTAGTATGTCAGAACCTCTTCATCATGTCAGGGCAGATGAATTTCACATTTGTCGAACAATGTGAGTGGAAGAGATGCCTAAGTGCTCCAGACTTGCTGAGTGCAGGGATGTCTGGACAGGTATAAATATTAATCATGTCTATTGTGAGCGAAGGCTTTGTTCGGCTGACACTAGCAAAACATTCTAACTTTCCCATGCACTTCTTGTGTCTGAGTAACATATTGAACATTTTTTTTTCCTCCTTTCCCTATCATCCTACTGCACAGGATTGTCGATGGCTGTCAGCAAAACTGTCAGGCTGTGAATATAGTGCTGAGAGCATGCACGCATGTGTGTGAGAGTATGTGTGCGAGTGTGTGCGAGAGTGCGTGCTCATGGCAGCAGCACTAACAGCAGATTGCTGTGCTGACTGACAGATTGGGGTATTAGTATTCAGATCCATGCCACTCCTTTGATATCTCAACACCGTCAGCCGATGGGACTCTGGAACCATCCGCCGCTCCCTCGTTCATCCAGTTATTTTCTTCTGTTTATCTACCCATATTTCCCTTTCATAGCTCCTTCACCTTTTACATTGTACACCTGTTTCGCATTGGCTATGTCTAGTATTTGGAGTTGTGAGAGGACAAATGAATGCAAGCATCTGTAACACAAGCACCAGAGGACGCAATGAGGCCATCAGGGAAAAATTCTGTGTGCATACTCGAGGACGTGGATATGCCCGAGGACACAATACTGGTTCAGTTGTAGCTACTGTAACACACAGCAGTAGAGATTAACTATGGAGTAAAAATATGTCTCTTTCTGTTGGACGAACCTGGGGTATGTTGTAAGGTTCCATATATACTCAAAGTGTTATATCCTCTCTCTCTCTCGCTCTCTCGCTCTCTCTCTCTCTCTCTCTAGCTGTCTATCCAAATTTTCGAACTAATATTTTGATAGATTGTAAGGATTTAATAAGACGTGCATTACAATTTGAGAGATTCATAGAAATATGGTGAAATAGAGCATGAACAAGTTTTAATACTTCAAGGACGTTAAAAGCGAAAATATTATGAACTATGAATATAAAGTGTTCGTTACTGTATATGAAGGTTTATATTTAGTGCTCAGAGCTGTTGCTGGGTTTATTGTTCAGTTTCTCTTTTGGTGGTAAAAAATACATTCATCAACCCAATTTCTTCTAGTAGTTTCTTCAACCACTTTTTTTCTAGTAGTTTTACTATATGTAATAGCCGCTATTTTCCTAGAACACAAAGGTAATCTTATCTTATTTTGTAAGAATATATTTCCAGTTAGGGTGCAAGGTGACTTTGTGGTGAGCACGTTCGCCTCACACCACCAGGGTTGGGGGTTCGATTCCCATCGCTGCTCTATGAGTGTGGAGTTTGTATGTTCTCCCCGTACCTCACCGTGTGTGGGGGTTTCCTCTGGGTATTCTTCCCCAAGTCCAAAGAAATGCATGGTAGGCTGACTGGCATGTCCAAAGTGTCCATAGTGTATGAATGGGGTGGATGTGTGTGTGTGTGTGTGTGTGTGTGTGTGTGTGTGTGTGTGATTTACCCTGCGATGCATTGGCACACTGTCCAGGGTGTACCCTGCCTTGTGCTCGATGTTCACTGGGATAGGCTCCAGGTTCCCCATGACCCTGAAGAGAATAAGCGGTATAGAAGATGGATGGATGTAAATTTCCAGTTATAAAACAATATTTTGGGTTGCAATACCATTCACTGTATAATTTACAGGTACCTAGCTATAAAGGATTTTTACTTGAACCTGTGTATGATTGGGAAACATTCTAATACAGTTCCACATAGAAACAAATAAGGAACCTTTTATGGTTCAGAACATATAGGATGAGTCTATGACTCACAGTTTTACTAAAAGAACAGTGATGTACATATATGCCTACTCTTGAGGCAGCGTTCATGTGAATGATTCAATGACCCAAAACATCTACTTATTTTCTTAACATTGCTGTGTCTGGCCTAAGAGAACATTCTTTATTTTTTCTTCTAATTGCTCTTGAATTTTATTGTCAGGCAATATATTATTTATCACTAGTGTGTGTGGTTTGTTTGGGGTTTTTTTTTTTTTTTTTTAACCATCTCAGGCATTCTCACACACTGAAAGTGCCACATAGAATGAAGTGCGAGGTACTGACATGAACAGAAAACTAATGAGTGAATACCTACATGATTAAGCACATAAAATTTGGACACAGTGACTGCAGTCAAAGTGGTTAAAATGGCGGCTGCCAAAATTCTTAACATGGCGGCTGCATGACAAAAGTCCAACCCATGGCTAGTCAAAGCAACGTGATGAAGATAATACAGAGCAGATATGGTTTTTAATGGATTAGCTACATGGACGAATTTGAGAAAGTAGAGCAGCTATACATAAGCTCCTTATTCCATAACCTCCTCTATAAAGGTGGCACTGTGGCTAACACATGCCTTGTGTCTAGTCAAGTCTTGTACTTTAGCTAACACTCCAACCAAAAGGAATATTTGTGAAGTGTTCTGGAAACTGTATAATCCAGATTAGCTGAACTTCAGGGGAGCTACTGAGCCAAGCTGAGCCCAAGAGCTTCCTATCAGCCCTATAGCACACTGCATAGAGTGTACAGTACAAGCCATTTGGGATTTGGCTTACTTGCTGGATGGAAGAATCAAGTCTTTGCGTAATCATCATGGATGCATAGTAGCCACTTTTATACAAACAGCCTTAGTAAAGTCAAAAGAAATCAATCAACTTCAGTAAAGTATTGTGCACTTATATGTGCACTTATATAGCGCTTTTATCCAAAGCTCTTTACACTGTGTCTCATTCACCCATTCACACACACACTCACACACCAATGGTAGCAGAGCTGCCATG
>JAOUWY010000054.1:34800496-34814190 GCA_025728095.1 Prietella phreatophila | reverse complement strand
TCCCAGGGAGCATCGGGCACAAGGCGGTGTACACCCTGGACAGGGTGCCAGTCCATCGCTGGGCACAATCACATACACACTCACACACCCATCCATACACTATGGACAATTTAGACATGGAAATTGCATCAACACATCAAATAATGCTGCATTTTTCTGTGTCCAAAGAAAGACAATAAAGAAATAAAAAGGCTCCATGTTTTCCTATTTTCATCAAAAAAATTAAAAACAAGTGAATCTAATATAGACAAACCAGCTTTATTTATTTACTTTGTGGTATACTGTATGCTGGTCAGCATTTGGAAAATCACAAACACCGCTTGCCAGCATCATCCAGAGGGCAACCAGGTTAAAGGTTTTGCTGTTTTATGTATTTTTTTTTTCTCTCCCTGACATCCCTGAGCAGGGAAGGAAATCATTGGAACAGTGGATGATAAAATTAGGATGTGTGCCAGTGATGAATCCAAGCGGAACTAATTCAAATTTGTTAAATTTAACGTTGAGGGTGTTTTATGTGCATCATCAAATGCATGAGGAATTTGGCTAAATGAATGTCAGAGAATTCACACAATATGGCAGACAGATATGGCCACAGTAAATCCAATCTCTCTCTCTCACTAACTCTTTCTACAAGTGTAATGTTTTTATCTTCCTGCTAGATACAAATTCCCCACGCACACTCATATTCTCTCGTGCTAATTAGCTACTGAAACGTCTCATAGCTGATCTATATATGTACAGTATATTATCAGCCTTTATTATAATGTAAAATTAATTATCTAGTAAAATAAGTGAAGTTCCATTTTCTATTTTAATCATGTATATGTTGAATAAACATACAAATAGTTACAAATCACCAGTGCTAATTTAATTCCAGGGCATTAGATCAGGGCTTATGGTGTTTGATTACCAGTGTGCCAGTGCGGCAGGTTTGATGATAATATGGGAAATTAATTTTGTATCAGAGTGCTGAATCATGATTTCTGTCCAGTACTTTGTGCAGAGCCCTTCACTGTGTAATTGTAAATCATTATGAAGTAATCCGTGCAAACAATAAGGTTGTTTGTTGTTGTTTCTAATTGTTAAACTCTCTAGGACCCAATTGTAATTTTAGACGTCTTTCCATCTTGTAGCTAGATACCCTATTTTCTACGAGAAGAGCTGTTGAATTCTCAAATCTGTTTGGTGACAAAATGTTGATTAATTTTCTATAACAGTAGCACAGACCATGGTGTTGGCTGTAAATCAAATCACAGGTTTACATCATAAAGAGATTTTCTTGTTCATAGTCTGACAAAGATGTAAAATGCTTTAGTTCCATTAGCAAACAATTCTGTTTGTTGTTTCCAATATTTGCTTAGATTTTGTGTTAAAAAGTCATAAAACTGTGAACGTTTCATATTGTAGCTAGCCAACATTGACAATCATGATTCTTCTGACAAGTGGCATTTTTGCTGCTGTAGGTCTACATAACTAGTTATGTCGTCTGGCTAGCTAACTGTAAAAAAATATATAGATATACAGACCCCATAACATCCTTAATTTCAGAAGATCATCATGATTACGTTCTTTTGAGGTGATAGCTTCTCTGTCACTTTCCAGTCAGTACTCTCTTGCTCGCTTGCGATTGGCTGATGCACCCACACCCAACTCGTCATGTATAAAAGAAAGAACTCTGAACTACAGAGTTTCCAGCAGCCACCGCGTTTTAATCACGTGACCACCTGCACCTGAATCACGTTTATATAGCCACTGTTTGCACTGCATTCCTTGTCTTACGTTTGTCTTTCTTTACATTTGTCCTCGTTGCCTTGTTTTTGTTCTTTGGTTTATGTTTAGTCTTTGCCACAGTGTTTTGCCTCTATGTCATCGTGTCTTTTTGTAGTTGATTTGTTCTTCATAAAACTTTAAATTTGCATTTGCATCCGTCTCAACCTCCAGTCGTGACACAACCAATCAGAATTGTTTCTCGTGTATGCAGTGAGTGAGGTTTTCAGGCTTGTGTATGTAGTGAGGGAGCTTTGGTGGTCCAATCAGTGCAATTTCAAATACAAGAAAATTTCTCAGATTGATTTGTGTTGTTGCTGATGATTACCCATGCAGCTTCTACTACTGCTTATATTAAACAGTGTAGTATAACACATTGTAATAGTCTGGTGACTTTTACTATTCCTAGCCTATTTAGATTTGATAATGTTACATCCAAAATGGCATTTTCCTCATCATAGAACCATTCCATGAGCAGATATGAATGTCAGATAATTGTTCATTTTACAGGCTGCTACACTCTCGAAGCATCAGAATAATGATAAGGAAAGACGTGCTCAGCTTCATCATGTAAATGTCATCGTTTTTTAATGAAAATATTACCATATAATTCAGCAAAAACAAAAACTGTCAGGCAAAAGGAGATATTATCTTTTAAATACAGTTGCAATCAAAATTATTCAACTCCCATTGGAAATCAGGTTTATTGTCAAAATGTACATATTTTCAGCTGTTTGCAATGAACAAATCAAACAAAAGCAACTGAAATAGTTCAACACAATGAATGTTGGTTTCCCCAAGTTCAACTGAAAATACAACTTATAATGATTTCTCCAGTGTCAAAATTATTAAACACCTTCATAGCAAGCATCTTTAGTACTTAGTAGAGCACCCTTTTGCTGTTATGACCTGCTGAAAACAAGATGCATAGCCATACACCAGCATCTGGCAGTGTTCCTGAGGAATCTTAGGCCATTCCTCATGAGCATTGGCCTCTAGTTCAGTAATATTCTTGAGTTTGTGTGCTGCAACTGCTTTCTTCAAATCCCACCATAGATTTTTGATGGGGTTCAAGTCAGGTGATTGTGATGGCCATGCAGAATCTTCCAGGACTTCTTCTGTAACCATGCCTTGGTGGAATTTGAGGTATGTTTGGGATCATTGTCCTGTTGGAAGGTCCAATGACGCCCAAGTTTTAGCTTTCTCACAGACGGCATGACGTTTTCCCTAGGATTTCTTGATACATCAATGAATCCATCTTGCCTTCCACACGTTGCAGGTTTCAAGTGCCAGAGGATGCAAAGCAGCCCAGGAGCATCACCGAGCCACCACCATGCTTGACTGTGGACAGAGTGTTCTTTCTTCATTCTACTTCCTCCAGTCATACGTGCTGAAAAGTTCCACCTTTTTCATCACTCCACAGAACAGAATCCCCAAACTTCTGTGGCTTATTTAAATATGTGGCCATTGGAAATGCATATCAAAGGAAAAGGTATACTACGATTTCATGCAGTACCACACGGAATCATGTCCTTGCTGCGGTCATCGGAAATACATGACGAGTAGGGAAGTCATGTTTCATTTGAATAAACATGGTTTGCTGGCCTGCAGATCTGTGAACCTCTCTCTCAGTTAGATTTTAAGAAAAAAATATTAATTATGGTTTATATAAAAATATTATTTTTTCTCATCAAAACTTATGATAAACCTATAAATAAACCTGACTCTAAATCCACCTTCAAATTAACTGCTAAACCGAGAGGTTCACAGACTTTTGCCACTCAAATATATGTAATATTGGGTTGTTTTATTTAATAAACTGCATTTTTAGGTCAAATGCAGATATATAGAAAATTCTAAAGGGTTCACAGACTTTCAAGCATCACTGTATATTATTGCACCTTAGCCCTCCGTCGGCTGTGGCGCTTCTTCTGAATGGACTTATCTTTGTTTTTGTTCGCTCGCTTCAGGACTAGCGTGAGCGTTAGCGCTGAGTGGTGACAAGTGTTTGTATTTTCAGTTAATGACATTTGCTATTTAAACGTATGAGTTACGGAGCACGTTGCTCGTGATTGTTTCTAGTTATGTTGACACGTTTGTATCGGTCGTATGTTCTGTCTCCATGCCACGTTTCCTGTTTTCCTGTGAATGAAAGGAATGGACTCTGTTTCTCAGGTGCAGGTAGTTCTAAGTTAATGGCTTGTAGTATTTAAATCTGGAGTTACCGAGCACGTGGCTCATGATTATTTTCAGGAATGTTGATTTGTTTAGTGGTTATGTTGTTCGGGGACTATGTTTGTAGCGGTTGCCTATGGTAAAGGGATATTGTTTCTATGCTACGTGTGCTTTGGGTTTTGTGTCAGAGTTTAATAAAGACTTTTGATCTGCGCCTGCATCCGCCTCCAGTCTCCGATCCGTGACACACCTAAACGAATAGAAATGGATACAGTATATTATTCAAAACAATTACAAAATGGGTGAGATTCAGATAACACGTGACTGGGGCCAAAAAACAAAGGAATGTGTTTGTACATTAGTTTTATGGTGAATGTAAAGAGTTCTGAAAAATCCTGAACTAAAATCGTACACATTCATCAACCTTAGCAAATATGTCAAGTGCTTTTTGCTACAGGACTTCTACATACAGAATCATATATCACTTTGATCCCAAATTGAGACAGAGCCATTTTCAGACACCTTTGTGAACTGATGGCAGTTGAGTTTGATGCTGCGTGAGTGAGGAGGCAGCTATGTTTTTCAGTGTGACTCACTCATGGGCGTGAGCACAGAGGGGTTGCCGCCTCAGGGCCGATGTCAGCACAGGAAAGCAGTAGAAAATCCCCTGGTGTTTCCTCAAACTCAGCACTAAAAGAGTATCCACTTCCCCAGGGAACTGACTGCTCACTCATCACTGTCAGATATCCTGTGTGTAGCTCACGGCATGAGCTTTCTTTTCTCCATTTAAGACCTATACAAGTGACAGCAGCTGGGATTATGTAACCTACTATCCCAACCTCAGGCAATTTCTAGGATGTTTTACAAGCAAAGTTTTTTTTTGGTTTTTTTTTGAGATTGTATCTTTGTTTCAGTGTACTGGTCAGCTTAAAATATTTTGTTTATGACTTTCATCCGTCCATTTCCTTAACCATAAACAGGTCACGGGGAGCCTGCAGTCTATCCCAGGAGACTCGGGGTATGAGACAGTGGACAATCCATCGCAGAGCACAATCACACATTTACACGTCCATTCACAGATGCCAAGCTGCCTACAAGGCATGTTCCGGAGAGAACATGCAAACTTTGAACACACTAGGCGGATGTGAGAATTGAAGCCCCAACCCCAAGGTGTGAGGCAATCATGCTAACCACTAAGCCACTAACCACTGAGTCCCACTGATATTATATTTACAAATACAGATGTAAAGTCGAGGTAATTGAAAAGATAATGAGATACTAAATGAATGAAGCTTTATTTTTTTTTCCCACTGGGTAGCCGTTTGACTGGAATCCCCTCGAAACACAACAATGAATTTGTGTGAGAAAGAGGTTTTTACTTTCATACTCTCAGGTTTGGAGTTTAACATGATATGAATAGAAGGCATATCTGTCTGTCAACAGTGGTTTGCTACAGCAGCCTGACCTAAACACTGCCTTATTGAGATTGCGAATAAATCCTTATTTCCACCATATTTCTGTGCAAATTGTCACAACATTATTCAACCATAATTCAACAAAAGTAATATGGTTTTATTTATAGAGCTGCTACCCCATAAAGTAGATACAGACCACATGCTGTGCACTGGGCAGCATGTCATTCCTGCGGTCTCCACAATATAACAATTTAGTTCATTTTAAAATTGTTAACCTTTAAGTTCCTAGTTTTTCATTGTTTGAAATGAACATTCTTTATTGCAATTAAAAGAAAATTTTCTTAGAAAATCATGTGGGCATTATAATGAAATGCTCCTTAAAGGATACCATTTTGACTTGCAGAAGTACCACTTCCAGCTTTTCTGATCTCTCTGGAATGGGCAGCTTGTGTTTTCATCCATAATTATTCAGCTCCCTGATATAGGAAAGACATCATTGTTCTCAAGTTTCATTTTTATTGAACATTTCTGCTGAACACTTCAGATGAACATTTCTACAGATAATTTCTGCTGAACATTTCTAATAAACATTTCTGTTGAACATTTCTGCTAAACATACAAATATTCTGCTACACATTTCTAATGACCATTTCTGCTACATCATTGTTCTGTAAGATAGTTCCCTTGCTTACCTAATGATATTATTGTGAACGCAAATAACGTGGCTGAGTTTGAGGAACTGTGGAAGTTTGGAACTGTGTCCAGTCTAGATCATGCCCACTTACAGTTTAAATCTGAATACACATACAGATATTTTGAGTACTAAATATTTGTTTTTGTTACCTTAATATAAAGTAAATGTAAAAAATAAAAAATAAAAAATAAAAAAATACAAAAAGGTAGAGTGTCCATCACAACAACATATGTGCATGTTTGAGATCCATCTATCCATTTTTCACAAAGCTTATCCTGCACAGGGTCGCAGTGGAGCCTGGAGCCTATCCCAGGGAACTTGGTTCTCAAGGCATGGGGCACCCTGGACTGGGTGCCAAGCCATCACAGGGCACAATCACACACACATTCACACACTATGGACAATTTGGAAATGCCAATCATCATGTCTTTGGACTGGTGGCGGAAAAACTGGGTACCCGGAAGAAATCCCTAAGGCACAGGGAGAACATGCAAGTTCTATGCACCTAGGGTGGAAGTGGGATTTAAGTCCTCAATCCCAGAGCTATGAGGCAAATGTGCCAACCACTATGCCATCATGCCCCCTGCATAATTAAGATAAGTATTTTTTTTTCAAATATGCTATTTTATAACTATTTTCTAGATATCGCAACCCTAAACATGGCAATATTATGGATATTCATTCGGATTGCTGTAATTGTTACTGTCTTGATTACTGTAGATACCTTTTTTGCATTTGAAAATAGTATTAATGTGAATTCTATATATATATATATAAATTATATATATATATATATATATAAATTAAAAATCTACAGCTGTCTACTTAAACCTCTAAGTATTTGTAAAAATAAATAATTAAATGAATACAGTTTGGTTAATGTGAATTCTTACAGATTCACAATAAAGAGACAACTGTATGTTTGAGCCATGTATCCTGATCTACTGATCCATTATTAAAATGAGATTAAGACAAATTGTCTAATTGCAGTCATCCCAAGATCATCAGAGTATGATGGTGATTATTAGACTGATTAACTTGACTGATATATTCAGAAGTAATCAAAAGGAGAATTTTGTTGTTCATGTAAAACATGATGTGTGACGCAGTGTTATCGATTTGGTACTCTGGTATTAACTGCATTTTTGCACAGTAACTTTCAAATGGCAGACCAAAGCTAGTGCAGAAAGAAATCCAGAGTTTATTAATTCCTTCTAGAGAGGATTAAGACATACTGATTTGCCAGTGCTAATTGTGTTGCTTGAAGTATAATTAATCCAAAAAGACAGTGTTAGCCCATGACGGCAGTACATGTGCTACACTTATTCTGCTTTTCAGATGATGCAAAAGAGGATAAAGTTACTCAAGCCCCATCTTGAGTGCCTTGAAGCCACTCTGGTGGAGATTTAAGGTGAACAGTTCAGGCTTCAGCCAGAGTTATCCTCGTCTAATCATTAGCACAGGGAGGCTAACCATGCACAACCAACCGTTGTCAAAATGTATACCTTAATACAAGCAGAGTTACAGACATGTAGAAAACACAAGCAGTTTTAAATAGACAATTATAGTTGCTGAAATCAATCTCTTCCTAATGCATTTCATACATTACAAGCACATTAGTTCCCTTCAGTTTATTACTGCAGTAGACAAAGTAAACTTATTAATTATTACTCACATCCTGTTCATAAATTTGACCTCATTTGCTGCTTTCAAAGGAATGCTTTGTAAGACTTTTGTAAGAGTAGTAATGAATAACCAGGAAATGCAACAGGCCATTAGATATCAGACCTCATTGTTCATTTTACAAGACTTTGTGATGATAATTGACATGGTCCAGTCTTAATAAAGTTATTTGCATAGTTGCAATATTCCAATCCAAGTGTTTTCTACACTTAGAAAATAATTTTTGCTATAATTAACTATCATCAAACATCAGTCTGTGCAGTACAGAGCAGTGTTGAGGAAGTACTACTATTTTGGAACTGTAACTTTGGTCTTGTTACAGCTTGCTATAACTTTGGTCAATCTAGATAACCTCTGGCCAATCCTGCATCCCACGGTGGCAACATTTCATTCGAATGTCATCTCTATCAACTTTTAGTGGTACTATCGGCGGCTTCCACTGTGACCATGAGTAGCATGTAATCACGGTTTGATTCCAGAGAGGGAGCTTGAGAAATGGCTACCATATCAAAGGAAGGCAGCTTACCCATACATAGAACAGGGAGGTAGTAATGACAAATAATCATACAGGTCTCCTCCATGACCCTGTAATCAGAATGAGGTCTTAAGCCCATAGAAGACCAGGTGGAGGGTATCTAGTGCCAGTAGGCCATGGATATTCCAGCTACAATAACATATATTAAAGTTGATACAGCCAGAGTGGGTCCACCATGAGGAGAGCCATCAACTGGCCCAGACTCTGCCTCGCCAAACTCCAGGATGCTTTGGGCTGCAAGGTGGTGCAATGTGCAGTGTTTCCATCTCACAGCTCATAGATCCCTGGTTCACATTATCTTCGGAGGTTCATGTGGGTTTTCAACGTTCTTCTCCTACCTCCAAAAAACATGCCAGTAGATGGACTAGCTACTAAGAATTATCCATAGCTGTGAATGAATGTGTTTGGGTGTGTGTGTGTGTGTGTGTGTGTGTGTGTGTGTGTGCGTGTGTGCGTGTATGCAAGGTGCCCTGCAATGGACTGACATCCTATCCAGGGTGTTTTCCCACCTCCTTCCCAGTGTTCCTGGGAATATCTCCGGATCCACCGTAACCCTGACCAGTACTTGAAGAAGCAAAATCTTATTTTTGTCCAACAGCTCATGTGTTGGATATTCTCAGGTGCTCTTACTTAAACCCTATTATCCTACACAGGGTTGCAAGGAGTCTGGAGCCTATCTCATGGGACTCAGGGCACAAGGTGGGGAATACCCTGAATCGCACACAGACTCACACATCCATTCACACACGATGGACAAATTTGAGATGCAAATCAGCCTACAACACATGTATTTGGACTGTGGGTGACATTTGAAATCGGGAGGAAATTCTGCACACTTGAAACTACAGTACTACCTTTTGTTTATAGGTTTTATTTTACTCCCCAGCTTTTGTACACACAGGGAAGCTGTTTTATTTGTGCCACAAGCAATTAAATGGCTAAACAAAACTACTCACAAACTTAAGTAAGTAATCAGCATATTTATATCTCCCCCTGCAGCATTGCTTATTGACTAGGGAGTCCTACCTTGATGATTTATTTAATTGCACTGTAACTGAGGTTCTACCATCAGCAGAGATGAAATCAATGTTCATTTGACAAATGAGTAATATGTTTGATATCTGCACTGACACTTAAAGTGATTATTTTTTTTCCTATAAATGTTCTATTAGGATAGTACATTTTCTAATTAGCTCAGTATTTTTGGCTTTAAATACGTTAATTTAGTGATACTCGTTCATTCGTGCTTGCAGTATTGTAAAGTATTACCCACAAGGCCGGTAGAATATGCAGAACAAAATAAAAGAGGCTAAATGTGTAGAGAGACATGCTAATTTAAGGAATAAGGAATATTCCCCCTGTGTCCAACCACTTGATGTTGGTGTCTGATAATGCACCCTGATGAATTGTTCAATATAGGTCACAGACACAGCTGCATATGTTCCATAAATTTTTCTTTTTCTATTAGTCTGTCAGAGTTCATCTTGGCTTTGTTCATAAGGGAAATCTCTCTTATTTTATTATATATGAATAAAATCTTCTAAAGGCTCATATGCATGTGATTATATAGAATGATGGATTTTTTTCTTTTTTTTTCCTTTTTTTCAGCTAATACTCATATTTTATCTGATTTGGAATATATAGTAACTTTCATAAAGACGTATATAAAACTATACATTCTATATTGTTCAGAATAGTAATGGAAATAGTAGTGAGGAATAGTAGAGTTCTCAGTGGTAATATCATTAGTCAATGTTTTTGTTAATTAAAGACTCGCTGTGACCAAATTACAGACTTACTTCCCATTTTCTCCATCCATCGAATCAATTTTCCACCTGCTATTCCATTTACGATTCGGTTTACATTTGTTTATAGGAACAAACATTTAAGCTCCAAGGCACCCATGCAATCATCATTGTGAGTCTTAGTGAATTGGAATCATTTTGCTTTGCATTCTTGTTCGTTGTACTTTGAGCTATTTTTTCTTGCTTCTGTGTACAATGTTTAAAAAGCTCCAATTAGTCCAACACTGCTCGACTCACCAAAAGAGCATAAACATATCATTACCTCCCTAAATGGAATTTCAAAATTAACTATTGATTTATTGATTGATTAATTTATGTATGTATGTATGTATGTATGTATGTATTATTATTATTATTATTATTATTATTATTATTATTATTATTAAAAAGGCTTTTAGCCTCTGTTTTTTATTTTTTTATTCCATTCATTATGTAATAGTGTAAATGGTTGGAAAATATTTTGAGTTAATTGTACTTTGTTACTACTTAGTTTCACTTGGTATTATTCAAATTCAAGACTTGTACACATATTTATTTACATTTCCAGGACAAAATGTACGTTTTACTCCTTACATTTTAATTTACACCTTCAAAGTACTCATTTCAAACCACAAAGGTCTCTTATTCTCTCATCCGGTCAGTGACTATATATCAGTCAAATATACTCAGTTTCCCATCCAATCAAGGTCAGTTGGAAAAAAAAACCTATCACGAACCGTGTCTATTCGTCATCTGCAATGGCCTTCTCATATTAGTGCTATAGAAGATGGCATGTGCTATAGAAGACAGAGTACAGTATATAAGATGGCATATGTGTTTAAAGATGGATTAGCTACTGGACTGCAGTGTGAACCCCTGGTGTCACCTCACTAAATGTTTCAATATGCTGAATTAAGGAAAGATTAATAATATGAGGCATCTTGAGGTAAATTCTGATAATATGCTAATAATTTGATAATATTAACTAGCTATATTTAACCTCATTAGCCCATTAGCTAATGCCAGGTTAGACTGGCATTGATTCCACTAGCTAACATATGTTGAATAGGCAGCAAGTCAAATTCTTGCTAATTAACCAAATATTGGTAACTTACATGATTCTTTTAGTTCTAATTAGTTTGATTAGATTAAAAAATAAAAATAAAAAATACATATTATCCAGCTTATCTTGTACAAAAATATCCTGAAACTGTTTGGTCTACAAAGCTTGTAAATGAGACTATTAACAAAGATTTTTTGCTTTTGGTCCATTATAATGTATTTGCATAGTGAATAATCTTGTCTGTGCTGTTTTCATATGGAAATCCAACTCATTAAGGGTTTTTCGGGAACTCTCTCAATGGTTCTTTGCTGCCATCTCGAACAGGCAGATATGATTTTTATTCTGTGCAATTGCTTGGTGAAAGCGCTCACCACTGCTCATCTTTTTGGAACAGAAACGGGTTGCTTCTGTTCTCCTTTTGTTGTAAGAAAATAAAATAAGCTGCCTATATTCCTATCCAGTATGTCAGTCCTCACATCACACTCTCTATGTTTGATCAAGGACAGCCATTTTCCAAACACTGCAAAAGAAATGCCAGCTCAATATCTGCCCATGCCGTGGATTTAAACAAGACAGATCTGCATCCATCTCATGTGGGTTCATTTACTTAATAGGTTTCTAATGTGATCATATTTGGACAGCTGAAATAACCCAACAGAAAGGAATTCGGAAAAGTTATTTTGGTATCATCTCTCGTGTGTTTGTGATCCTCACAAGTCTTAACAAACCCTTTTAAGTTCTGTAATCCCACAGACACTGACACAGTTTGGAATTGAATTGAATCTTTTTTGCATCATCTTTCACTAAGCTGAGGCTTGTCATGATGTTAGATGGGAGGAAAAAATCGAATCTATTGTCTATCCATGGCTTGATCAGTCATTGAGGGTTGATCAATGCCTTATTTCATGAAAATTTCATTTCTCATTGATCTCATAATAAGAATGATGCCAACCATTAAACACATTGTTAAATCAGCTGCATTGATTATTTCAAATTTTTTGAAGTCCATAATGCTTGACCAGGTTAATTTCCTCAGAAATGGAAAGTGTCTGTCTAGTCCATCTACTTTTAACTCTTCTTCTAAATGCATCTTGGGGGGAAAAGGAGATCGAATAAATAATCCACCTCATTCACTTTGATTACACACGTCAATATTTCACATGCGCCTTCACAGTCATTGCTGATTCCATGTTACAGATGTGTCAGTGATGTGGGCTGCATGATATCAGCCCAAATGGAGATCAAATCTAGGGGGCATTTCACACTTTGGAATCACCTGACATGATTGTCACAACAGGTTGCACGAATCTACAGTCTGGACTAGAAAGAAATCAGCTCCAGCCTCACTTCTTTTTACAATTCTATCTATTTCTCTCTTCTTGGTGGGTGCTGTTCTGCTTGGTTCCACTCAAGTCCAAAATGATCAGTCTTACGACGTTTAGTAATAGCGAATTGATGATGTAGAAAGCAAAAATGTCTTCTAATATTGATATATGAGGAGGCTGGAGTCAGTCTTCAGACCAAGACAGTCTAAGCTGCTTGAATGGCATCCAAAAGCAGCAGGAATCGATGCCATATAAAGCAGGGAGGAAGTGTGAAAGGCTAAACTGCACAAGTCATTTGATAAGTGGTAAAGAGGGGCAGTGGTAGCACAGCGTTTAAGATGTTGGACTCTTGATCAGAAGTTCAAAAAGCCCTTGAGCAAGGCCCTTAACCCTCAACTGCTCAGTTGTATGTAACTTGCTCTGGATAAGTGCATCAGCCAAATGCAATAAATGTATATGTAAAAGAAAAAGAAAAAGCATATATAAAAAAGAAAACAGGCCTCTTTCCTGAAACCATGTGCCATGCAATCTTTGTCAATTCATCACCACTACAGTTGTAATTAGTATAAACATCCAATACATTATAAACTGTATGGCCAAAAGTATATTGACACCTGACCATCATGACCAATTGTGCTTGTTAAACATCCCCTTCCAGATTTAGTTCTCTCTTTGCTGTTATAACACCCTCCACTCTTCTCGGAAGGCTTTCCATTAGAATTTAAAACGTGGCTGTGTGGATTTGCCAAGTAAGACACAAGAGCATTAGTGAGGTCAGGCACTGATGTCAGGCAAGGAGGCCTGGGGTGCAGTCAGCAATCAAGTTCGTCGCAAAGGTAGTCAGGGCTCTGTGCAGGCCACTTGAGTTCTTTCACTCCAAACATCTCACACCATTACTTCATCGTGATTTTGGGTATGTGTACAAACGTTGTAGTATAAATTTGAAAAGCAGGAAATGTACCATGGTCAAAAATCACACTCTTCTATAAAATTGACAAAGACCTATAATTTTTACACCATTGCTCTCAAAATGGTTTGATTCTTCTATTTGTTTTAATAAATTGAAAATTAATTTTTAGCATGAGTACAATAATGGGGTGCACGGTGGCTTAGTGGTTAGCATGTTTGCCTCACACCTCCAGGGTCCGAGGTTCGATTCCTGCTGTGGTCGTGTGCGTGTGGAGTTTGCATGTTCTCCCTGTGCTGCGGGGGTTTCCTCTGGGTACTCCGGTTTCCTCCCCCAGTCCAAAGAC
>JAOUWY010000054.1:34616073-34626994 GCA_025728095.1 Prietella phreatophila | reverse complement strand
AAATCCCACTGTATAACCAGTAATAATGTAAATCCCACTGTATAACCAGTAATAATGTAAATCCCACTGTATAACCAGTAATAATGTAAATCCCACTGTATAACCACTTCAAACTGTCTTATTTATATCCATTCATCCATGGTAGTTGCTTATTCAGATCATGTAAGCAAGAAAATTTATGTTACTGGATCTTTTCAATTTTAGTTGATGAAAAGGGTTAGAGAAGAGACCAATGAATTATGGACTTCCACAACACAATAAAAAAATCTTAATGTAAAGCATTACATTTTTCATTCTGCTTTAAACATCATATCAAAAATGCACGTCTTGGATGTAAAGCATGATTTCTGATTTGCCACTGCATGTTCCCCACATTGTTGCAGCTTCACGAATTGGCTGCGAATGAGCTAAAGCCAGAGAGATGGACAGATTGACAGATGGAGAGGGAGGAAAGGTGCAAATTAGAATAAGAGTGGAGGAATAGAAAAATAGAGAGAGATACCCTTATTACCCTTCCTACAGGGTGCCTGCCATCGCCTTCGCAACAGGACACCTCAACACACTAATTACAAGCCAAGCTCAAACAGTCACATCACAACAGCGACACACGTTTTTGTTTGCACTCTCTCACACTCTCATACTCATAAGCCCTCATCATGCTGAATAACTGAGTCTATGACCCAGTAAATCCACATATTCACGTGGGAGCTCACACTGCTTGTGCCTCTACAGCACTGTGAGACTAATATAGATATAGAAGTCATGCGGCAAAAGCTGCACAATGCTGTGATCTCTGGTTCCCTTTTTCAGCATCGTCTCCAGATTTCTCCTGAATACCAACCACACACATGTCTCAATTACAGTCACCACCACAGTCTCAAAACCTTAGATCCAGACGCAAAGATGGCCATCAGGGTACAGTGACATATTATTCACAGAGCCAATGTGTAGCAAATCATGTACCCACTATGTGGAACGTTAGCCGGATAACCCAGAAAACACAAGAGAAGTTAAACCGTTGAAGAAAGAACGTATAATTGTAGCCACACTCATGACAGGGGAATGTACACCTTCTCATTATTAATGTTAGCTATATGCATCCCTTAATTGTGATGATTTAGACGTTGGATTTGTATTTTGCTAAACTTTTATGGTCTTTATTTTCTTCCTGTAGAAGTCTGAGAAATCATTGCTGCTAAGACTGTTAAATAAGGGTATAAAGGTAATTATTACACAACTAGTTATTAGTTATTAGTTATTAGTGGTTATCTTCCACCTCTTTGGATGGGGGTTCAATTCTTGCCTCTGCCCTTTATGTGTGGACCTTGCATGTTCTCCCCGTGCTTGGCAGGTGTCCTCCCCTGTCCAAAGACATGCATTGTAGGCTGATTGGCATCTTTAAATTGTCAGTAGTGTGTGATTGTGCTTGTGATTGTGCCCTGTGATGGGTTGGCATCCTTGTGCCCTAAGTTCCTTGGGATAGGCTCCAGGCTCCCTGCTACCCTGTGTAGGATACATGGTACAGAAACTGGATGGATGGCTGGATGGATGGATGTGGTGTTCATACGAGCAAATGTATATTTATACAAACTTGAGCTTGAGGAAGCTCACAAATGTGAACCTATGCTCGATTGATTGGCAATGTTATATGCATTTATTTATTTCCATTGCACACACAGACTTAATGAAAATGTTTGTAAAGCAATCCAGAAGAAATCCATGATTTAAGACCAAATAAGAGTAGTGCAGGAGTAGCTTGTTAAGTGTTTAGACCTCATTTTGTTTTTTCAGCTCTCTGTAAGCTTTGCCTTTTATATAGTTTGGTGGCTGTCTCTAAATAGAGATCAGATGTGCCATTAAGATGCTTCATAATTGATGGCTGTTTGGCATTCTTCGACATCTCCATGTGAGTACAAAACAAATTTTTTTAAAAATGGCACTGTTTCTAAAACTTTTATAAATCTGGCAGGAATTTTTTGAGGTCTATTGTTCTTAGTGTTTTATCAAGTTTGATAAGTAAGCTGTTCTGGATGTGACAAGGGCTGGTGGTAGTTATTAGCAGATGCCATCCATGCTATTTTAAAGACCTCCAGTTTATTTGGAATCACTGTCAGGATATTTGCTTGAGGATGCACAATTGTTCACTGTATCAAAGGACAGACGGATGTCCTAATTATTGTTTTTCTCACACAAGATGGTGGTAAACGTCAAAGGTAGAACTTAGAGATGTATTTAACCCCTCAATCATTTGGAATCAAGCTGGAATCTATAGCACTGTATGCTGCATAAATCACTTAGGTCTGCTGAACCTCAGTGGTGTTAGTAGACATTTCATTTGCAGTCTCTGGTGTCATTCAAAATAGATAAGACAGTGATCAGACATACCTTAGTTCAGTGGAAATTAAACACATTTTGAGTTACACCAACAGTATGCAGAATGGACACAAATACTATCCAAAACAGGTCATTTTCATTCTCCATATGATTCTACTGACAAAAGTGTCAGTGGACAAAAAGAGATTAGATAAGAAGTGATAGTCCAGTGTATAATCCAGTAGGACTTTATATTGTAGCAAGTCTGAATAAACTATGTTTTATGGAAGTTAGAAAGAATAGTAATATTTAGAATAAATATTACTAAATAATAATAAATGGTAGTAAAACTTCCACCTCATACATTTCTGTAATGAGTTATGCTTATTCAGGTGGGGTGCACTCCTTTAAAATACCTTACACCACAGAGCTGTTGAATTCTCAAATCTGACTGGTTAAATAGTGCTGATTAATTTGCTCATTAGTATGGTGGCTTGGGGTTAGCACGTTTGCCTCGCACGTCTGGAGTTAGGAGTTTGAGTCCCACCTCTGCACTGTGTGAGTGGAGTATGTATGTTTTCCTTGAGCTTCAGGGGTTTCGTCTGGGCTCTCTGATTTCCTCCTTCAATCCAAAGACATGTGTTGTAGGCTGACTGGCATGTCTAAATTGTCTGTAGTGTGTGCTTTTGCCCTGCGACGTCCCCGCCCTGTGCCCTGGGCCATAGGCTTCAGGCTCCCTTTGACCCTGTGTAGGATAAGCGGTACTGAATTGGATGGATTAATGTTCTCATACTAATATGTTATCATTTTTATAGTGACACTTAATGCACAGAGACTTGAATTTTGGTATGGAGGTTGATCTACACAATATAAATCCAGGGTTGGGAGGGTTACTTTAGAAATGTATTCTGTTACAGTTAATCAGTAGCGTAATCTGAGTATCACAATACGAAAGTAATGTAATTTGATGACTTTTGGATTACTTCAAGGTGACATATATAAATAAAGTCAAGAGAAAAGAAATATTATCTAAAATACTTTCATTTGGAGCTTATTTTAGAGCTTAAAACATGGTAATTTTTTGGATTTGTTTGAAGAAAATAAATAAATAATAAATAAATAAATAAGAAATCACTGTCCCTGTTCCTGGTAACATTACATCACAAAAGTTCGGGTGACTCATATTCTGGTTTTCCTAAAAGAGGACACCTTTGTTTTTTCGTGTCTTAATAGTGCTCAAAACAGTTTTACTATGAATACAGATAATTTAATACACTGTGAAAGACACACTATTAGCATCACATAAATATATATAAATTCTTATATTTCTTTTGACCGTCCATGGAATAAAATCAAATGAAATGCTACGAGTGTACCTTCTGTCATCATTCACACATTTACATGACCATGTAATATGAATCAATGTGATAACATGAGAGGGGTTAAAGCAATGCAAACATGCGAACACATGACGCAGTATTAGACCATAGAAATTCTGACAGGACCTTTTTTTTAAGCTCCAAGAAAGAGGACATGTCTGGGAAAAAGAGAACGTATTGTCACCCTAACTAAAGCATTTCAAAGAACCATTTGTGTTCATTTCCACCAAATTAACTTTGTGCAACATGCATTTGCGCATGCACCAGGAGGTTGCTCATGTGCGTCAAGACTGGCGAGAGAGAAACAGAAATATAATCAAACAGCTGTCTATATTGTGTTATGTCAAAATATTCATTTCTTCAGTTTTAAATGAAAAAAATATATATCCTGATAGTATTCCCATTTTTTTTTACTAAATGTACCTGCAATCTGATTACTTTGTTTTTTTGACATAACTGTAACAGATTGCAATTTCCAGTTGTATCCTGAATACGAAACGCTGTTATTACGCTCTAAGCTTGTTTAAATCTAATAAAAAGACGTGATTTAACACAGAAGCATGTATAGTTTTCTGTAAAGACATTTTTTTAAACATTATTGGAAGGAGTCTCCAGTGTCAGCACCTTGTAACAGTCAGGAAGTGTTCTGCCATGGGAAATTCTTCATGACAGAGGACTTTCTGGTTTCTTGGTAACATGGCAAGCTGAGATTTGGGGTAAGAGATATTAGGCTTAGTAAATCCAGCTGTAAGTAAACTATAATATTTGTAGATTTTGACAGATTTTCTAGATATGGTATATGAGATTTTCTAGGTTAACCCTAAAATATCATCTCGAGTAAGAGGACAAAGTATCACCTCAGCTTGTTACTCTAGTTTAAATGGGACATTAATTATCTAGGATCATGTAACCATAACAACAAAACTATTATTTGTGTGACTAACTGTAACCATAACAACAAAACTATCTGCACATTCATGATCCTGAATGTGGATCCTTGTGCTTGTGATCAACAATACAGGCCACTCTGACTCCAGTTCTACCCATCTTAGCAAGAGAAGAAAAAAAAAACATCGATTTATCCATTTATGTTCCCTGTTGGTCATTTTGATAGGCAGAAATTCTTAACAAAGAGCCTCTAAAATTAGGACGCACCCCATCTCGTGTAAAATATAGGCTTCGAGGATTCAACGCCAAAAAGTCTACTAAATGACTCTACGCCACTGTTTCTTCAGACTGACTGTTCTGTGAACAACAGAATTAACTGCATCAGTGAATAACAGAATTTATCAATAGAATTAATCAAGTGCATCTTATCCAGCAGACAATACACCAGGAAAATAATGCACTTCCCACATAACTAAATCCAGTTAAACTATGCGATTAAACATGACTTATCACACCGTATGAGATCCCCAAAAATGTTTGGATTCATTCTATAACAGACTGTGTGGTAACGTTCTCCATGTCAGCTAACGCAATGAAGATTCTTTGACAATAGATTACGTCATCAATTAGTATGATCCAGGCCCATGGATAAAATGGGGTTATATGAACTTAAACATTATTCAAGAGAGCTTGAAGAAATAAGCATGTTTTTCTTTCCATCAATAAGAATTTGCTGTTTACATTTTGCCATTGCTGTTACCTGATAGTATTACTATGTAGCTGTCGTGTGACTCGCATCACCCTATGCCATGCTTCCATTGGTGGCTTTTAAACACGCAATGTACCAGTGGTCACAATGTAAGATTTTAATGACACGTTTCTGCCATTGTCAGAATTTTATCAACTGCCATGTCACAGCAATCCAGCAACTCCATTTCCCATAATACACCTCAGAATACAAACATGGCCAGCACAAACTACACTCCCAAGCCAACACACAGGCACGTTCACCTTCTCCAGAATACTAATCAGACGCACCTGTTACCAATCACACACACCACCCTTTAAAAGAGACTCTTCTGTACAGACGTTGTGAAGTATGTGCGCAGTTGTCTTTTGTCTCTATCCGCACCAAGCTGGTCTCTGTTGTTGATTCTCTGGTTTTGTTTCTGTTTTGCCCTTGACTCTTGATTATCTGTATAACCTGTTCCAGTCTGTTTGCACGATCGCCTGACCTTTGCCTGTCTTCAATTTTGATCTTTGCTCTATGTTTTGGATTGTTGTTCACTCATTAAAGCGGCCATACCTACATTTGCTTCCATCTCAGCCTCCATTAAATAACTTCAGCTCTATTCGGTTGCAATGGCACTAAATTGTTTGCTGGTGAGCACTCAATGCATTTTAAGACCGTCAATCTCAACTGATGACAGAAAAATTGAGCGAGTGAATTTTGTCTGAGATGGCAGAATTGGGCCAAAGATGGCCACTAAATGGACACAATAGAGTAAACAACAATAAACTCCAAACTCCTGCTTGTGTGTGAGTAACCTCCAACTAAATCTCCTGATGCTCTGCCTCATAGTCAACATCATCATCATCATCATCATCATCATCATCGGCAAATTATTTCCAACACAAAAGTCAGGTAAAGATAAATGAGGTGATCCTCTAAAGGCAGACCTTCTAGACTTTCTGTTATATACCCCATTAATCCAAACACCATTATCTGTGACTGAAAGATCCCTAATATCCACTTCTTATATCCACAGCTGAAGCAGGGGTTACATTAATACATCTAGTTCTACATGGGGATACGGCATCATCCCACCCAGCAAAAACATGTTGAAAAAACCATTTTGCCAGACTTCTCATCAACATTGTGATTTGGTTGAAAAGTGAAAGGAGAAAAAACATATTTTTCAGGTCGAAAATAAGACCCAAAAAGTTTCAACAATTTGAATTCAGCCTAATTCCAACTATGAATTGATGATTATGTATATTATATCATATCATCATTTTACATTCATAATTACTCTCAAAATAAGTCAATTGACAAAAAATACCATTAAAACGTTTTTTGATATGTCACATACAGTGCATCCACAAGACTGTCCATGACAGGGGCATGTTATTATACAGTATGTACAATAAAGATATGCTCAGAATTTTCTCTGAGCATGTCTGGAGTAGTAAAAGCCAGATAATCTCAATAGACTTAAATGCCACTCTGCCACAGATCTGTGAGGAAATACAGTCCTTGGAAACAAAATTGAATTTGACATTTTAAGATGTTTAAAGTATCACCAAGATCAAGCCCTGTTCTTCAGTTTAGTTTGCAGCTGAACGGGCGTTTCTGTGTCTCCGTCGCTCTCGGTTTGGATCTAAGGTATGTACTTCCGCCTGCCTTTTTTCAGTACCCCCACCCTTCTCTCGTCCATGCCCACCTGCAACTAATCTGACTCTGACATTCTGTACTGCTATCACCTGTAAGTGTGTCATATCCTGCCATTGTTTGTGTGTGTGTGTGTGTGTGTGTGTGTGTGTGTGTGTGTGTGTGTGTGTGCTGTGAAACAGCAGGAAAAATACAGTCTTATAAACATATTTTGCCTGTATTAGTGCTATATGGCTCACAACAGATCAGACAAACTAAACAAAGACCAATTTTCAATGACTATTTTGGGGCTAAATATAGGCCATGATGAGTAAACTATATCCATGGATGTCTTGTGCTTGGTGCGATTTGTCTCTTTCCATGCTTTAAAACTAAATAATTTAAATAATTCTGAACGATATACAAAGTTTTCACCTGCAATCTGTCTTCATAGGCAAGCTTAAATTCCTCCATTTCTAACGGCACAAGTATGCACATTGTGCACACTCACAATTATCCAGGATAACACCTTTAGTTAAGGAACTCTTAGGGAGTTTAATACTAACAGCCTTCTACATGTAATAGAGTCAGCCGTTTCCTCTTGCTTTGCCACTGAACAATTAGTAGGTTCCAGTTACTGCAGCGAATTAACTACGTTCCACAATTAACATAATTCATGCCGTAAAATGCCAGAAAAACAAGTCCAGAGAAAGTAAAGCACATAATAATTCAACTCTGAGTTAAGATAAAACTTTCCATGAATATAAAACTACCAAAAACATCCCATTAGTGATGCACCACAAATTGTGTTCTTATGACCCAAATTCTCAATTAGTTCAACTCAAGGCTCGGAGAAAACATGCTGAGAACATACAGTGAAGACACGGGAAAAAATAACAAATAAATAAATAAATAAAAGAAACGAGGCCAGCTAAGACAAATAATTCCACTGTTTTGCTGAACTTAAATGTAATCCTTATAAAAATCCTCCAGTTAGCTAAAGCTAAAGCTAGCCCCAAGGCTAGGTGGCTATATATGCTAAATTGGATAAGTTGATTGAAACATGATGCTATATCATGCCTATAAAAGCCAAACAAGTGGAAAGAAACACATCCAAAGCAACTAAAAACAGTTGAATGGTTCCACTTAAAGCTGAAAAACAGTTGTCCCATGCTAAACTAGTAAATTGTATGAACATTAATGCAAAAACCACACATTATACAAGCTAAGAAACTGTGCAAAACACACATTCTTCATCATTATTAAATTAAAATCTTCCCAGAAGATAATACATGCATTATAATGAAATACTGCTTAAAGTAGTGGTTCTCAAACTGGGGGCCGTGGCCCCCTGGGGGGCCGCCAGATGGTGCCAGGGGGGCCGCATATAAATTCTAAGACTTTTTAATTTTAAATATAAATTTTACCTGTATGTAAGTTGGGACTGCCAGCCTTTAAACTATGATGTGCATAAAAATGAGAAATAATCATTAATGAAATCAATTATACACAGCACACTAAGACACATACCAAACGGAGACCTCCGTTGATTAACTGGTGTACTGTTAGCCACATGCTGATAGAACCTAAGACTAGTTCAAATGGATAAGGTTTTAGACAGAGGACATAGTCTTTTAGCTGAGGAAGTTAATACAGAAGAGCCTAACGTGAAAAAAAAAAACAATGAAATTGCGAAAATTTAATGACTCTAAGGGGCCACAAAGGAATAGTCCATATTCTTATATAGTCCACAAGACACAAAAATGACCAAATGTACACAAATGAACCTGTACAAAATTTTACATATGTTTGATTCTTAATTCTTGTTACCTGCATGATCAACAACTGTTTTTATGTTTTGTGATGATTCATCTTTTCACACTGAGGACAACTGAGGGACTCGTACACAACTATTACAAAAGGTGCAAACATTAACCGATGCTCAAGAAGGCAACACGATACATTAAGAGCCAGGGGGTGTATACATTTGAACCGGATGATCTGTGTAAACTGTTAGAATTTTGTTTAAAGACCATATTTTTTCATGTCTTACTGCCCATCCGAAGCTACAGCAGATAATTACGTTGTCTTTTGTTATGTCAAGATCACGAGAAAACATTTTTTTGTAATGTGGACATCAGAAATAAACAAGAAAGAAAATAATAATAATGCATCACCTCTTAGGGCTTCCATACCCTCTTAACCAGCTAAGTAATCAACAGCAATGACAACAACAACAACAACAACAACCAAAGATAACAAACTATCCTACTTTATGTGTCCTTAAATGTGTACTAAAAGTTGTGGATGTCGACATTGTTTTTATTTGAATGGGTTAGAATCATACATGTCTCCATTGTCGTGTGAATCTTACGCACATAAACATTGATAAACATGGCCATAAATGTTTAATAGTCTTGTTTTTATCACTAGTAGAACACATGCTCTGTAGCTGCAACACGACGATGTTATTCCCATCAAGCGGATGTGCATGTGCCAACAAGTGTTGACACTAATTATAGTATCGAACATGGCTATGAATTTTGATTAATATAGTAGCTTCTTGCTGTAGTAAAAATAGCTCAACTAATAATAGCCAGAGGTACTAAAAATCTAAAGCTCGTAATGTAGCTACTTGTAGCGAACTACTTCCCAACAATGCTGTTAATGTTATGTTATAAACTGGTATTGCTTTCTTCTTCAGTATAATCTGTTCATCATTTTACCCCAAGGCTCCACCTCCTAAAATTTGAGGATGCAATAGTATTGGAACGCTGGAGGATATTTTGATGCTAACATTCTTATACTAATTATCGTTCTTATTTAAATATGACATTAGGCTGTTGTTTAAAAAAATGTGGTACAATTTGGACATTTGGTAGCTTAACATGGTTGTCTGAGGCAATGTGAAGTAGAAAGATTTTGGCAGTGATTTTCAGTGAGAGAGATTTCTGTTGCCTTGTCGAGTGCAAAGTGCATGTTTAAAGAAACAAACACGGAGCATTTAAACAAGTCACGACTGATGGACTACATTTTGCAGTGAGTAGAAAATTGCTTAAATCTGCCCTTTGTGCTGAACTTGTTTAAGACGTTTATATGACTTTCTTCTAGCATCCACTTCTGCCTGTTACTTTGACCTATGCTAAAAAGACACAAAGAAAATGTCTCTTGTTCCTGTCATTAGTAACAAAGTGAGGGCTGTGTTAAACCTGTCACCTTTAATCTTTTAAAGCAGAAGCCTTTGTCTACATTATATTCTTGCATTCACTTGCTCATCCTCCTGTACTCCTACTATAAAGTCATTCAGATTAATGAAGCCTTGATGATTCATATAATTAAAGGGTTGGAGTAGAAAAGGACAAAAGCTAAAAAAAAGAAAGGAAAAGCAATGCCTTCTTACAGCTCAGAGAGATATGAGCTGCTCTCTGTGTTAATACCAGGAACTCATGGAAGCATGATTTTTATTTGTTTCATGTTAGTGCTTTTTCGTTCTTGCTTTGTTTCTCCATATCTATCCTTTCTCTCATTCATGTTTTCTTTTCTCTGATCTCCACAGATGTAGCCTAGTGTCAAGTCAAGCAGTGCATACTGACTCTAATTAGGTGTGAACAAGAACACACCTTTTTAATTACATTCTGCATCTTCATCACTTTTATTCCATTAGGTGATCTCGGAAATTGATTTGATCAAGGTAATGAAGCACTTGAAACACTTTCAGCCCAGTAAATACCATAACTCAGGAGGTAAAAACAGCATGGGTTATTTAACGGTTTGAATACTTTATGAGAAATGAACAAATGGGCCTAAACTTTAATATGATCAGCAATGGCAAGGTATATATATATATCCATCCATCCATCCATCTTCTACCGCTTATTCCTTCTTCAGGGTCGAGGGGAACCTGGAGCCTATCCCAGGAATCATCGGGCACAAGGCGGGGTACACCCTGGACAGGGTGCCAGTCCATCGC
>JAOUWY010000054.1:34586877-34604032 GCA_025728095.1 Prietella phreatophila | reverse complement strand
CATGAATGCCAGGACCCAAGGGTTCCCATGTCTTCATTGGCTTGGCTTCTTCCTGTAGAACATCATGGTGCCATCTCATTCCCAAGAAAGTTATGCACACACACGGCCATCCACGTGATGTAAAAGAAAACATGATTCATCAGACCAAGCCAGCTTCTTCCATTACTCCCTGGTCCAGCTCTGATGCTCACAGCCATCTCAGTTTGGTCCTTGCCAAAGTCGCCCGGATCCTCATGCTTGACCATTTTTTTTGTAGATTTCCACCTTAGTTGTCTAATTTTTAGCAAATGAAGGCAGAATACAAGCATGGGTACTCTGCGTGATATTTATTTAGGGCAATGATTATCAACGTCTTTGGGTTAAAGTACAGTCAGGCAGCAACAAACTAGAACAATCAATAATCTCATAAAAAAGGGAAATGTTAAGTCAGAACCATGAAATGAAGGGAAACAGGACTTAGGCTTAATGCATGATAAGACTTTGCAACAAAATGTAGAAATAGCTGGATATAAATAGAAAAATGAAAGAATTTAAAGCTAACAGCAAACAGGTGAACACAATTAATAGTAGACCAATCACAGGGCACGGGTAGAGACAGGACCAAAACCAAAACTAAGGCAAAATAAACAAAGTACTTGGAGAATGAACGGCAAGCAAAACTGCACAGTGAGGTGGACTTTGTGATGATTTGGTTCTATTTTTCAAAGTATAAACAGATTTTGTATTTGAACTACTGTGAGACTAACCAGGATGAACCAGTAACTGAAAGCGGTAAATGTCACGCAGGGCCAGTCAGGGTAAAGCTAAAAACCTTATTAGAGAGAACGTAGTATGAGTTAGGACAGCAACAAAAAAAATTAACAGTCAAGATTGTTTTCAGTGGTGCTCATTTAAGTACCTGATGAATAGGTAAGTTTTCGTTTACCGGTATTTCTTTAGAGAAAGCCAGTGAGTCATCTGTTTGGATTTCTGTTGGGAACTTCACTCCACCACCTTGGTACAAGTACAGAGAAGAGTGATGGAGTGATGCATGTTTTTTTCTCTTGTATTTTTAAAGGATATTCGTGATAGAGGCCTACATGTACACTCATCCCACAACAAAAATTCAATACCATAGATCTTACTATATTTATAAAGTAAGATAGTTTAAATTGTTCCTACCAACCTCCTGGGGTAAGGTCATTAAACATATAGGAATGTACCAAACCATTTCTTTGTGATTGATAACTCCAATCACACATACTTTCTTGCCTCAGACCAAATGTAGATGGCATATTTAGGTCATATTTCTTTCCACACCTTAAATCTGGAAGCTGTTGAGCTGTCCTCAGAGGACAGATACTTTCACTATTTTCAGTGTTGAGATTTGTCTGTGGGCTTACCTGTTTCTTTATCCAGGAAGCTGGACTTGACTTTCATGTCCTGGTCTTTTAGTTCTGCATTATGATGTATCCTCAGTTTGTTGAGGTATCTGTTTAGCATTTAGAAGAGGTGGACATCAAATATACTTTAGGTAAGGTGGCCTCACTTCTTGCTTCAATGTGTATATTTCATCTCCTGGCTGAAAAAAAAAATGAATTTACCATTCTTCGGTTTCCTTGGAGACTTCCCAAGCTCACTATGAAACTCCAGCATGCCTCTAATAGGAAGATTTCTCCAGCTGTCATTTGTGACGCCTCGTGTTCTCCATGTATATTCCATATTAGCTCAAATGTGCATACCAATGTGTATATTGCACCAGTTTTCTTCACAAATTTGCTTCCAATCGCTGTAGTTCACTCTGCCATCTTCAGCAAATTGCATTTTGTAACATTAATATTAGAATGTTTATTTAGCTGGATCTAAATGAACACTGTAGATGTTGAAGTAAGAAAGTAAATAATAGGTCAACATTGATGGTGTTAGTTCAACATTAGGGTCATTTGCTGTGTAGTTCTCACATTCCATAGAGTTGTTTTTCAGAGTTCAGTGTCAATGTTCCTTGCTTATACAAAGAGTAGGTCAAGGTTTAGAACCTTTACTATGTATTTGGCAATGGTTCACCACTTGGAAGCCTGAATTATCTATACAGTTTAATACATATATCTATATTTATATATAGATAGTAGATTACTTATATATAACTATATACAGTCTTGTGAAAAAATAAGTATACCACATATAAATTGTTGCCTTTTTTTTTTACCATATTTGGATGAGCAAACATTTGAGCATCTTTGAAAGAGTGCCTCAAATCTGATAAGTTGATATACTTGAACAAAACCACAATGACAGTAGGAATTTTTGACCACTCTTGCATGCAATATTCTTTCAGTTGCAGGATGTTTAAGGGTTTTTATTTTTATTTTTTGCATGTCCTGCCTGTTTCAAATCCCCCCACAATATTCCAATGGGATTCAAATCCAGGCTTTGACTAGGCCACTCCTTAACCCTCCGTGTCTTCTTTTTATTTTTGAGGCACTCCTTGGGGGATTTGCTAGTGCATTTATGATCATTATCCTGTTGAAAGGTTCAGACAGGTGGCCTCACATTATCTTCAAGCACTCTTTGATATAATGCAGAATTTATAGTTGAATCAATAAATGCAAGCTGTCCAGTCCCTGAGGCAGCAAAACAACCCCAAACCATAACATTTCCACCACCATGCTTCACAGTTGGTAAGAGGTGCTCCTCCTGAAAAGCTGTCTTTGGTCTGCACCAAACATGTCTGCAGTTACTGTGGCCAGACAGCTCTATCTTTGATTCGTTTATCCTGAGTACATTAATCAAAAGGCCTGGTCTTTGCCTATATTCTCATTGGCAAACTGTAGTCTTGTGAAGGTTTTTTCCTGGCACGTCCCCCATGAAGGTCAAATTTGTGAAGTCTCTTTCTGTTTTAGAAGCATGCACTTTGACACCAACAGTTGCAAAACTTGCTAGCGGATCCTGTGATGAATTTCTTTTTGCATCAAACAGCCTGCTCTTTGGCTGAATTTTCTAGGACGGCCAGTCCTGGACAAATTGGCAGTCATTTGAAATCGGTGCCATTTGTACATTATTTTCCTTCCAGTGGAATGGTGTATTTCAAATAATTTGGAGATTTCATTAAATTCCTTGCCAGACTCATAGGTTTCCACAACTTTTTTTTCTGAAGGCCTTACAGAACTCTTTAGATCTTGGCATGATAACACCACACACCTCAATAGCAAAGGGAACACCAGACACTAGATATGAAAGGGGTATAAATAAGACAGGTTACATGCACTCCCTAAGTGGGTTCTAATCACTAGAACCCAATCGTGAAAACCTGAATTTTATGGATCTGAAGGTGTGATAAATATAGGGCTGTACTTACTTTTTCCATGTGGCTGGATTGTTTTTTGTTCATTTAAATTGTGAGAATTACTAGAAAATATACATTTTATGTCATTTGATAGAGTGTATCACCTTTTATTAATAGGCATTGTTTGAAAGAGGATACAATATTTTCTTGTCCAATTATGTTCGTCATGTCATTGCAAACCAGCTACTACTTTTCACAGAATGCATCACAAATTACAAACATGGCCAATAACTACAACACTCAATGCAACACACAGACACATCACCTTCTCCTGAGGACTAATCACACAAATCCGTTCTCAATCACACCATACTACTAAAAAGACTTAAGAGAAGTATTTTGTGTGTTTTCTGTGTACAAAGTTTTCTGTGTTTGAAGTTGTTAGTCATAAGTAAACAAAATAATCTTAAACAACAGGCTATGGAAAAAAGGTTTGTATTTGGTCATTTACACTCAATCAAATGGCCAGTTTCTGTGAAAGTCTTGGCCAGATTTATGGAGGAAGTATACCAGAATTTCTAGGGACGTTAGAGCTATGGCTTGCGAGACTAGTTGCTACCTACTCATTTGGTCATCCTGATCAAATTTATAGGAATGAGCACGAGAATGATTGTGTTGGATTATATACAAGTGAAATTCTTAGTAAAGTTATTACCACTAACTCATTACCACTTAGCTATTCATCTTCTACAGTTGGTTTTTGGCTTATAAAACTCATAAGTTTGCAGCCATGAATTAATATCTGTAGGCAAATAAGAAAAGTTTCAATTAGCTATTCTCTATAAAGGTGGTTCTTTATTTTGAACTGACAATTCAACACAATTTTAACACATTTGGCCTTTTACTGTTTATGCATTATTTTTTATACGTCAGTACAGTGTACTGTGATACAATATAATCACTGTACTTTGTATCACTGATTATCATTTCTGGAATTTCTTTTGAATGTGCATATAAATGAAACAGTCTGTGTACAGGCATGTATGTTGTTCACAAGCTTGTCTCTTGCAGAAGCTTTCCCGGCCAAAGCTCTGCTCTATTAAAGACAGCAACGGGGAGGATCATGGCGTAATTACTAGCACTAACACCATTTACTCTTTTGCTGCACTGGACAGATTATCGTTACTGTTGTTGCCTGCTCTGATGCCTCAGCATCATTACTGTCATCTCATGCACTTTTCAGTCACACTACTGGGGAGCTCAATGTGAGCTGAAAAGGGCCAGATAGAGCAGGCTTGGTTGTTTAATATAATTGGGATGATGCACAGCCCCTGGAAGCCATAGCAGCTATGACTGCAAGTGGAGTGTTGATGGATCTGTCAAGTGCATCTGCAAAGAGTGTGCATGAGGACCACAGCTCTCCTGTCACACTCTGCTACCCTGCTTGCGCCCTGTTTTACCTAAAATGAGGAAGAATGAGAGCTTGCATGATTGAGAAGTAGTGCTTTAGGACAAAAATGCAATCTGGCATTCCTGGTTTTTATGCAAATTTGAACAAATTTGGTCCATGTAACAAAAAAGAGAGACTATTTGGGTGTTAGATGTGTGTGTGAAAGACAAAAATTAGATGTAGGTGTTGATGTGTGCGAAAGGGAGCTGAGAAATACAGGTATAAAATGATTGTTATTCACAGAAGGTGCTCTGTGAATATTCATAGAGGCGTAAACATGCAAACGTGAACTGCAGGAGCAGTAGACTTTTCAGAGCACTGTATATATTTTAGAGATTCTCATACAGAAATAACAAACATGCAGCCCCTCTGTACACCCAAATCACCCTCTGTGCCACAAACTAGCTTTATTATGGTAATTGAGCCGGATTATAATATTCGTAGGCAGAGCAATTACTGTACAAAAGTGTATAATCAATGTGTAACCTACTAAGAGACGTTCGCAGGGCATTCGGCTTCATTTTTTAAAAGATACCAGTTAATTACTAGTTAAGAAACACATAATGGTAGTGGACAATAATGACTGGACATTTTTTCCTTTCTAAAAAGTGTTAATAACGTCCATGTGGTCACAGCGAGACCAGTATTCTGGCTTGTGTTCAGGTGATTGAAGACGTTCTTATTGACTGGTATAAACACAGATCTCTATGGTAAACCAGCTGCAATGTGCCATACAGACTCTCTTCCTCTCACCTCTGATCAGTCTGGTAATGCATGCCTATGCTGACTGCCTCTGGCTAATGCACAGTAAAGAATAATTGCCAGACAAGCACCTATCCGACCCATCCTTTCTATTAAAACCTGAACAACCTGCAATTATTCAGCACTCAAGCGGTCAAAACTATATTCTGCCCTGCCCCCCCTTCCACTTGTCCGCTATTAAATGATACTTATCAGATGTCGATAAGCGCCATGTTTCTGGTTAGCTTGTGAGAGTTGTGGCTTTTTTTTTCTTTCTATGAGTAAGTACATGTATAGATGGTGCCACTTTGGCACCCATCCTGGTTGAAATGCCATATTTGGGTCATGGGTGAAGTGCTCTTTGTGCTTTGGACACTTTTGCTTGACTTCAGCATGCTAGCACAGGGGAGTGACTGAAACTCACACCTTATGCCTGGGTGTAATCTTTGGGGCTTCTGATTTAGTGCTTGGCTATGCAGAGGAAGTGCAAAACATGCCATGTGCAAATACCACCTCTCAGCTTCCTCTGTTCACACTGCCTCAATCAGTACTATGCAGATATGCACATAGGCAAATTAGATATCATAATACAGCAGTTTTTAGAGCAAGCTAATCAGCTGAAGGAAATGTTTCCTACTGTACTACACAATGTAGTGCAAATACATATGCATGCACATACACACAAGCAGTAATATTCTTTCCTGATCTTAAAGGTTTCCAAGAAGAGCAATTAGGCCATGTTTACTACTGAGATGATTAAAATAGCTTTTCATAACAGACAGAACTCCACTGGTGTTAACAGGCTTATAGCTGCCAGGCAGAATAATAAAAATAGGACAAATTCTATTCTAGCTCTTATTTAGGTTGCTATTTAGAGTGTAGAGTATGTGCTGAATTAGTTTACAGTCTCTGGATCACATTCTAGGTACATAAAAGTGAAAGTGCAACACTCAGTGAGTGAAGCTCTACTATGAAGCATATATGGTTTTCCATTTGTCTTGGTCTAATCATGTTATATCTGGGTTTTTTTGTTTAGTTCATTATTACACGTAGACTAGTATCACCCAGAACATTCGAGAGATGGACGATGACTAGGAAACAATGTAAGGAATGAAACGTAGCATGTGGTAACATCCTATCAGAAACACTGTAATTAAAATGAAGACAGCTTTGAGATTCTACTCGAAGCTGTTGATCTCCTCAGACTCTGACTTTAGTCGTTTCTAGTGTACATGTCGCCGTAATGGATATACACGACATAGCCAAAAGTATGTTGATATCTGAACAATCGCACCCATATGGAAAGGTTTTCAACAGATTTTAGAGCATGGCCTGGGGTGAAGTCAACATTCCAATTCATCCCAAAGGTGTTCAGTGGGGATGAGGTCAGGGCATTGTGCAGGTCACTCGAGTTCTTCCATAACAACCTCGGCAATCCTGTCTTCGTGGACCTCACTTGCACATTGGCACATGCTGGAACATGTTTGGGCCCCTAATTTCCAGTGAAGGGACATCATATGCTACAATATACAAAGACATTGTAGACAGTTGTGTGCTTCGAAAAGTTTGGGGAAGAACCACATATGGGTGTGATGGTGAGGTGACCGAAGAAGCCTATGTGAAGGGTTACAGATTTTGTATGCTATAAATATATAACCATTAATATAGGCTTCTTCAGGTAGTCCTTCTGGAGAAACCCTAGATTCAATGTAGAACCCTAAAATAGGTTGTTTCCTTGTCAGAGTTTGAAGTAGAACACCTTTAGAAAGCTAAGCAATCTTAACTGTTGAAAGATTACATGAGGAGATATTTAATTTTGGAGTGAGCCTCCATTGTCAACATTTATAAAATTTAAGTGCCATAACTATAAGTGGATAAAAAGTAAGATGTGTTGTTATTTATTTATTTATTTAAATGCTAACATTGGTAAATTCTTGTAGTGTAGGAGAAATAAAACCTTCAGTGACATGCTGTTACAGGAAAATAATCACCTTCAGGATGGAATGTCCCTTTTTGATCACACCACACATTACTGATTATTTTCCTTTAACAGCACACTCTGTTGTGGCATTCCAACTGTCAAGTCAAAACCCAGTAATTTCCATAACTCTGAAAAGCTGTGAATACATTATCAATGTCAATTCACTTGCAATGATTGAAGGAACTGATTCTCCAATGGCTCAGTGTAAGAGTATTTCTCTGAAATGTCTTACATTACTAAAAAAACATAACCTTTCTTAAACGCATAGCTGAGCTAAAACCATTCAGCATAGATGTGGTGTCTGAAACTACTTTCTAGTTCGTTAAAAATAGGACATATGTAGTTTTGTCCGAATTACAACTTGCTTTTAACCTCTTAAACTCCCCAGTGATGTTCCTCATTCTCATAACTACACACCTTTCATATTATTTTCACTGTAGTTTCTGAATAATTCATAACAGTCACTGCATAATATGCATTAAAATGAATATCTGAATAATACGCTTGGTACCAAAGGATTTTAAAGAATTCATGGCTTAATGTGTCAGGTTAAATAAATATAATATACTGGTTTCTTAAAAAAAAATAAAATAAAATGAATTATTTGATCCAGAATATCCACAACTATCCATAAGCAGAGCTTGTTATGCTAGTTTATGTCCCTTTGGATCTTCTGCCTGGAATTCAAAACATCAAAATGTAGCCATTGTGCCACTCCATTAACATTTCATTGGGAAAAGCGTACAACGCCCTAGTGTCACATGTGCATATCTTCCATTCTATAGGCCATCTTCAAGAGTGCATATCTACAATACAGCCTGCATGTGGTTGATGTTTATGTGCATGGCTATATTAAGTATTTATATATCTGGTGAGGGTTTGTGCATGCTAAGGCTTTTTATTTTCAAACATCGTTAGAGTCACCTGTACCTGCAACTCTTTGAAACATTAATGCATGCAGCCATTATAGATGGGAGCAATTGCTTCTATAGTGAAAGAGTACGGAGATAAATGTACGAAAAGTGACCCTTTGCTTTTCTGTTACATGTCATAATTCAGCTATGTCCCTCTCTCCAGCTCAGATACATCACTTTATGTTTAGTTTCTTATATGTAAGAAATCAGTGGGGGTTAGCATGTTTGCCTTCACACCTCCAGGGGTAGGGTTTCAAATTCTGCCTCCACCCTGTGTGTGTGGAGTTTGCATGTTCTTCCCATGCTTCGGGGGTTTCCTCAGGGTCCTACGGTTTCCTCCCCCAGTCCAAAGACATGCATTGTAGGCTGATTGGCATTTCCAACTTGTTTCCAAATGGACATTTCCAAATTGGACATTTCCCCATCCAGGGTGAACCCCCGTCTTGTGCCCCGAGTTCCCTGGGATAGGCTCCAGGCCCCCCAACGACTGCTTATAGGATACGTGGTATGGGAAATGTATATATGGATGAATGGATATAAGGAATCACATAAGCAAGTGTAAATATTTTGAATACAGTCAAATTGATTTAGTATTTCCTATTATAATATTACAATAAACCAAATGTAAAGTATTTAAACCTATTTCTAGACATTTACAAACTTGAAATAGTTTTATTGTCTAGAAAAGGGTTTTTTATCTTATGGCTTAGGTTAATCTTGTTACTAGGAAATAATAGATAAATGTGACTATATTCACGATAAATTTACCTGATAAGTTGTCATTTTTTGCTGTGAGCCAACGATTACACTTTTAAATTCATTAATAAATAACACATCATGCTTTTAATGGTTTATACTTACAGCTTTAACATATCCATAATTGAACATTTTTGTTTGTTAATTGACAAATTATTCTTAATCTATTTATTACTAGCTTTAGTTTATGTATCGTGTCCACCATGCTCTTCCCTGGGAATTAGTTGTCACTATAGAAACGATAACATTAATATAATCCTGTGACTTGAATTACAATCCGTCCAGCTGTCAGAGCTTCGATTAATCAGACTTGAGAATTCAACAGCATTGTGGTAGAATCAGTTTTATGACAAACCAATCCTTTGTAATAAAAATGAACATAGCAGGTGAGTGCACATGATGCATAGTTTAGTTTAGAATCTTATCCGGACATGCTGTGTTTGAGTCACCAACGCACACTGGGATGGAAGATGGCAGGTGCAGAAACCTGGCAGAGGAAATGGAGAAGTGTTATGCCACTCTTGCTGGATGAGGAGGAGCACTGAGTTCCTCTTGTGTATTGATATGTAAGGCACATCCTTTTGCTCCATCACATTCCAAACAACGTTCAACAAATATGTGCTTATATAAGGCTGATGCAATGCTCTTCGGAGTAGAAAGAGAGGGAAAAGAGAACACTATAAAGACAGACCTTTCCTTAGTTAGTTGTGTGGATAATGGCTGTTTCTCAGAGGTGGCCATGACTTTGTGCGTAATGGAGAGTGGGGGCTTAAGCTCGCCTGGATGCATCACCACCTCCTTTCACTCAAACACTCACGTTCCAACTCCTATTCCTTTCCCTGCCATTTCAACATTTCTACACACAAAGCCCAAAGCTCGACGTTTCCCCCTGCTGACTGAGATGTGTAAAATAGCTCAGTCATTTCCTCCTCCTCTGCAGATGGCATGTCCCTTTCATCTCTCCATGCACGGCTTCCTGATATTCGTTCAAGCCGTGCACTGGCGGTGAAAATAATTACATTTATGTTCTTTTATGCAAAAGTTATTAATGTGGAAGTATATCCACAAACAATAAAGGGCCACAAATCAGATATTCATTAGCATTGGCAGCTAGTGTTAGCGCAAAATAATTACTCGTATTCAAACAGCTGGTGCAACGGTCTCACTGTATCATACATACATTTGAGGGAAACAGCAGTGGGTGTCAAATATTCTGACATGGTGGAGGGCATTTAAGTTTAGCATGTTGGCAGCTCTGGATCAATCTCCCTATAACACACACACACACACACACACACACACACACACACACACACACACACACACACACACACTCCTCTTTTTTACTCTCTCTGCTCTGCAGTTCCTGCATGCATAAATTACAGCAAGGAGTGGCGGTGTGTTTTTTGTAACACTTGAATGCATTAAGTGATTCCAAGCATGACATACATTACTTATTCTCATCCTGTGTATCAACACAGAATGCATTATCTTTAAATCCCGCACTCATCTGATTTTGCTTGTGGTAGTTTGTAATTGTGTAATCCAATGGTCCAAGTATCTGTGAGATTGAGTAATTTGATTGCTTATGTATGCTTTATAATAGCTGCAAAATAGAACGTAAATAAAAAGACATTTTAGCAGTTTTATATGGCAAAAAACATTTAAATGAATGCATTGTGATCACAAATGTAATTATATTTAGCATTTTAAATGGAGCATCCCATATGCAAATGTAATTGTGTCATTCTTTGATTGTGTGTGTGTGTGTGTGTGTGTGTGTGTGTGTGTGTGTGAGGGAAGAGCACAAAGCTAAGTTGATTTTGATATTGTGATAGGCTTTGAGTCTATAGATGATCTACTGAGCATCAACAACCATAAACCATTGACAAATTGCTTCAAATTAGTTAATACACTGGTTGACGGTCATTTCATATGTTGTTGGCAGTCGGTAGATGTATTTTTGACCGTCTGTTGAGTGTCTACATTGTACTATCCAAATAAAATAGTGTTTTGGCTCAGAATTTGGGTCTCTACTCTTCCCTCGGGTGTATGTGTGTGTGAGAGAGGCAACAAGAGAAATCTAGAGTGTGTACACCACATACATGCTAAAACCTCTTTCTCTGTGTTGGACCTCTTCTGATTTTGCAGGAGTGCAGCCATGGAGCGAGTGCTCTTGTGTCTGTCCCTGTTGGTGCTGCCCATTGCGACTATGCTGTGCCCAAAGCGGTGCACCTGTCAGAATCTCCTACCTTCCTACACGGTCCTGTGTGCCAAGACTGGCCTGCTCTTCGTGCCACCCAACATCGACCGACAGACAGCCGAGCTTCGGCTCATGGACAACTTCATCACCACACTCCGGCACCGTGACTTCGCCAATATGAGTAGCCTCATCCATCTGACTCTGTCTCGCAACACAATCAGCCTCATCCTGCCCTATGCCTTTGCCGACCTGCAGGAGCTCCATGCGCTGCACCTTGATGCCAACCGGCTCACCGCGCTGGACGACACACATCTGCAAGGTCTGGTCAACCTGCGCCACCTAATCCTTGCCAATAACCAGCTGCAACACGTTTCCCATGGAGCCTTCCAAGACTTCCTAGAGACTCTCGAGGATCTGGATCTGTCCTATAACAACCTGATAAACGTCCCATGGGACACCATAGCTCTCCTTGTCAGTGTCAATACACTTAGCTTGGATCACAACCTCATCGAGTTTGTTCCTGAGGGCATTTTTTCCAACCTGCACAAGCTAGCAAGGTTGGATATGACCTCCAACAAGTTGAAGAAGATTCCCCCAGACCCGTTGTTTCTGCGCATACCAGTTTATGCAAAAACAAAGGGTTCACCACTAACAGCACTGGTGCTAAGCTTTGGTGGAAACCCACTGCACTGCAACTGTGAGTTGGTGTGGCTGAGGCGACTGACCCGGGAGGATGACCTTGAGACATGTGCCTCTCCCAAAGAACTAGCTGGGAAGTACTTCTGGACCATCCGTGAAGAGGAGTTTGTCTGCGAGCCACCCATGATCACACGCCACACTTCTAAGATGTTTGTAATGGAGGGTCAAGAGGTAAGCTTGAGGTGCAGGTCTGTGGGAGATCCGGAACCTACAACACACTGGGTGAGTCCAGATGGCAAGCTGATTGCAAACACCTCTAGAACAATTGCCTATGAGAACGGCTCTCTGGACATCCTTACAGCCACTGTGAAAGATTCGGGTGTGTTTACCTGTATAGCGTCCAATGCGGCTGGAGAGGCCACGGCCCCTGTGGAACTTGTGGTGAACCCATCACCACATTACGACCCTAAACTCGAACCTGAACCAGGACCCTCAGATATGCCCACCTCCATCAAGTCAAACAGTAGTGGGGGGCAGACGCGAGTGGAACAACGGGTTAGTGTGACCGAGATAACAGCTACATCAGTAACCATCCGTTGGCCTTCACAAAGCCATATCCCTGGGGTTCGCATGTACCAGATCCAATACAACAGCTCCATGGACGAGATCCTCATTTACAGGTGAGTGTGACTTGCCTTTCTGATTTATGATTTACAACAGATGGTAATATTTTTGCGACATTTACTGCATCTGTCAGAGTTCACAGAATCCACAGATCTTCACTGTCTTACTCATGATCAGCTAAAGCTTAGGTTTCAGTTAAGTGTCGTACTGAGAAATAGAATATTCCTGTGGATTATTTGTTATATTTTTGAAACAAATGTCAGATGAAAGATGTACTTTTCTTTGCAGTTTATCTAGTTGGCATATGTTTGGTGAAAGAAGTAGAACAAGAGGAAGAATTGTTATTATTGTGCTTTAAACATATTGCAAATTGCATAAATTTCACTGTAATTAGACAGTTAAAATTATTTATTTGTTTAATAAATAAAAATAAATTATGCATGTTTACTTATTAAATCAGCATGGCTTGTATTTTTGCATGTTTATTAGTGAGTAAGCAATTTCACTAGCCAAAATATTGGCATTACAAATGTATTAATTGTTAATCTCATGCATGATGAGGGAATAACATTTCACCGGGAGAGTGCCTGAGCTTTAACATTAGCAGGGTCAATATACATATCTAAATGGCTTGCAACTTTTCTGCCACTTTTGATTGAAGCTTCTGGGGCTTCACTCTTATAGAAATCGAAGGGGTGTGTGTGTGCATAAACCATACAAAGTCACATTTCTACACATGGAAAAGGATTTATCAAGTTACCCTTCGAGAGCCCCCTGCATTCTTATTGGCATACAACCATACTAAAAAGCATCCGAGATTAGAATTACTGTCCCAAAATGTAGTATGCTGAAACGAGTATCCCAAAGGTACCCGGATGGTCTACTCTGTCAGGTAAATTTTTGAACTGCGGATCTGTGGACACACAACAGTTTTGTGAATGTTGGCCGAATTCAAGATTGACTTTTAGAGAGTTGTAAATGAAATGTGGAAAAATAAATCAAAGGAATGATAAATTAAAGTATCAATTAAATAAGGAATAATCAATGAAGAAATGCTGAAATGCAACACAGGGTTTGTTTATGGTGATGGTGTTCTCGTTTCTACTCACAAAAAGAGTTCATGCTTTTAGTATGTAGTGTAAGTATGACAATTTTCCCAGAGGAGTGAAGATACAAAGGACATACAGTATGCATTATACCTCAGTGATTCATATTGTGTAATTCAGGAAAATTGTCTTCTTCATAGGTAACATAATTTCTCATAAGTTATGATAATAAAGTTAATGGTTACTGGGTTAATAAAGAGATAATGTATGCTACAAACACTGTATACAGCAGGAAATGCATTAAGCCAATAAATGTGGACTAATGGTTCACCATATTGGTAAATTTTCATTTGGATGGTGCATTTAGCTTTTTATTCCTTCCAGTATACCATCATAGCTCATCAAACTGTTATGCCCTATCTTCAGTAATAGCTTAAAGTTTATATTCTTCTATTCGATTAATAAATTGATTCTCCATTTAGCTTGCGGGGAAATAGGCCTATTGTTGGCTTTCTGCTGCATCCCCCCCCCCCCCCATTTAGTTTATACAGAACCATCAGAATCAATGCAAATGACCTTAAATGTAGGCAGACTGAAGGCGACACAACAATATGATGAAAGAGCATTTGCAAATGAGTGATACGGCAGATATGTTTCTATATAAGAATGAAAGGATCGTTTCCAGTGGAACTATGAGATCTGGTTTTGTATGAGGACAATCATGAAGCATGATGAGTCTCATCATTTGCATACAGATGAAAGGAAGAACACATTAAAAGCAACTATGGTCTGATAAAATTTGCACAAGGGAAAAAATGACCTCAAAACCAAGGCAAAACCACATTGTTGTTCCAGTCTTTCTTCTTTAAAGCCAAACTTTCCCCATCTCTCTTTTGCACATCTCATTATTCTTAAACCACAAACGGAGGAAGGAAATAAAAACACAAGCTGTAAATTAACTGTTTATCCTCACCAGTTACAACCAGCCATGATTTACAGTGGCTTCAAAAACTTGTGTGCTTTGCTTTCTCAGTTACTGAGGGGGGAATACCAACAGTTTAATCTGTCTTTCATAGCCTTGAGGTCTATTTCCAGATGTTTTTAATTCAAAATTTATTTGCTGTGTAAAGCGTCAACAATAATTTTCCTTTTTTTCCTTCTTTACTTTCAGCAGTAGTCCTTCCACCACTGTCTCCAGTGATTCCTCATTGAAAGCATCTGTAAGGGAATAATTAATTTCTGCCATGTCTCCATGGAGGGATTAAGTGCATAAAAAAGATGCACACCAAAAGCAGTTTGTTGTTACTTATGCAAAAAGAAAGGGAGTCATTTGTTTTTTGATGATAGCAGAATAAAAATGTTGTTCAGAATCAATTAAATGATGAATATGTTAATACCGGGCTCCATCCTGATAGATGCTGAGAGAATAACTGAGGAGGAGAATAACTGAAGTTGATATGTTGGTCAAGATATAGAAATTAAAAAAGGAACTGGTGACGAATAAGCTTGGATTTATAAAGTGTGACCTGTTAGAAAAGTAAAAAGTTAAAGTAAGAATGCAGATAAAGACTTGGGATGTTGGAAGTCAGAGCTTGAAAAGCTGGTGAGTCTGATAGAAGGAAGGGAGGAGAAGATTGGTGAGATTATAGTGGATAAAGTAAGAACAGGCGGCAAAGTATAATACAGCTGTCTATAATCCGTAGAATCTTTTTTTCCATACTGAAGACCGGAAGAAAGATTCTGAGTGATAGTTCCAGGAGGTGTTTGAAGGCAGAGGCAAATGTCAGGGATCCTGTGGGTACATGAGCCATATGATAGAGTTGTGTGTTGGTGGAGGGTTTGAGCGGTCTGGGTTAAAGAGAAATGGTGCTGGCTGAAGTGTGATGATTAGGTGGGCTTGCCAGAAAATGCTACGATCAGTTGTCAACTGTCAACATTTAAAAGCCTCCCACCATTATTTTTTCTCCATCTCCTTCCCCTATGTGCTGCGAACAGGTAATTAAATGGCACGACTTCCAGCACATTATGATAGAACGCCACATTTCTGACATATACCAAAAGTAGCTGACTCTGTCTGACCCCCCTACCCTCCCAACCCCCTCTTGATGCATTTGGTGACAGATCAGTGTCAGGCTGAACACCTTGGTATCTGGAAAGGAAGGAAGAATATGTCCATCAAATGCTGTGCTAAAGCTTCTGCAGCCATCACACTGAAGGCTTAGTGTGTCACCTCATTAGAGTGTGACCTTGGGAGAACAAGACAGTTTGAAGAATCTGGGTATATTTAAATTCTGTTCAGTCAAAAATGCACACCTGCAAACCCCAAAAAGGTATAATGTGTAGTCCTGCCAAAGTGGCTGGGGAATGTGGGGACGTAATAAGGCAGTAAACAGTAAAAATCCTCACACAGCACATTTTCAATTACAAATTGCTTGTATAATGTCCCTCATGGAAATCATGAAATGTTTCCACATGGCTGAAATGTTCATTGTTGATCTGCTGCTGAGAGAGTTTGAATGCATTTGCACTGGCTGTTCAAACAAATAAACTGTTAAACCACTGTCTAAGTAGCAATACTGTTGGATTGAACATTTTGCTGTACAGGCCTGCTTTAAGCTATTTTTCCTCTCAAAGTTTTTGGCCTTTTTTTTTTTCTTTAAAAATCTGAAAAGTGAAAGGGCCTTCAGTTGTTCTTCTTTATGTACTTGTCTAATGTTAGCTAAGTTGAAGATACAATGATCATTTTTATTTCACATTAATGAACTCTGTTTAACTTGACAGAATGCAAGGGCGTCTGGTCAGAACATCTTTCAAGTGGGAAAATCATGGCAAGATGAGAGCGCTGGCTGAAAGATTACTAATGAGTTGAGGGAAGGTGGGCGGGGCTTTCAGTACTGGAGAATTCAAACCACCTACTCAACCGTCAGTCATTCCAGATTCATATGTTAATTGGCTAATCTTCTGTTTTGATTGGGGGTTAAGTCTGCTCTTTTTGAGTAAATCCAGTACCATCAGCATTATTTCTGCTACTGTACCTCCTTTACTGTACACAAACTAATTTTATTTGATATGCAGATATACATCGAGTGCATGTTCTTCTTTGCCTAGGAGCAAAATGATTGCTCTGAGACAAGAAAAAAATGTATCCAGTGCAAAAAAAATAATAAAAAATGACCACATATTTATTTACCACATATGTAGTTTTTGAGTAAAGTGATGATATTTCCACTTCCTTTTTATTGGCTGTATATGACTGTTAAGAGCAACAGTCTGAATGCATCTCCATTACATCAGCTTGTTGTAGTGGGCACTTTAAATAATGATGCATGTCAAATGTGACTGAAATATGCGATAGGCAACTTAGCCTGCTTCAACCATTAAGCAGGAATACTTTCTGTATGTGTGATTACCTTCAATGTCAAGTCAAGCCCCATACCACACACACACTCATACAGCTCACTGTTTCAGGTACACACACACACAAACACACACACACACACACACACACACACTCACACACACAAACACACACACACACA
>JAOUWY010000054.1:34573273-34586777 GCA_025728095.1 Prietella phreatophila | reverse complement strand
AACACACACACACACACACACACACACACACACACACACACACACACACAAACACATTCCCAGGGCAACCAGGTCTTCATTGTATCAGCCCAGTACACCAGGTTGTGCGGCTGTGCCTCTGATAAATAGAAATGAAGTATTGGTGGTAAAGGCTAGACAGGAACTGTCCCTCTCTCTCTGAATAATGCATGTCTCAGACAGCCCGAGACTAACCTGCTCACAAAGCTCACATTCTATTTACATGCAGACACAGTGCACAGAAGTGTGCTATAATGTGGAGGTCAAAATTAATTTGAGCAAAACTGTTGTAGGGTCAGTTGTTCACCTGTGACGGCCGGGTGTTAACCTTATCCGTCCTCTGCACATCCAAATATCTTCTGTAAAAAATTGTTCCGATTTATTTTAAAGTGCATTTACTCTAGTGAGATTCAACCATTCATTCATCTTTAACTAAGCACTGGTCAGAATCAGTTTGAACCCAGAACTTATCTGAGGACTATTGGACGTGAGGCAGAAATACATCCTGGATGGAATGTCAGTCCATCGCAATGCACTAGACACACTTATTCATGCCTAGGAGAAAATAAAGATTAGGAAGGAAGAACCTAGACGAAAGCCACAGAGCCACAATGAGAACATGCAAAAACTCAGCACAAACAGTTACCCGAGCTCAGGATCGAACTGCAAACCCTGGATCCTTTCACACTGCCAGTGATTTTTGAATTGGTTCTAACTGCATTGCTTCACTGATAGCACCGAGCTCATGCAATAGCCATTTACAAATGCAAATCTTTTTTAGTACATATTTTATTTACATGTATTTCCCAATACTTAATTACTGTTCCTAAATGGTGAAGTCCTTACATTCTAACAAACATAAATAAAAATATCTGCTAAAGAGAATGGGACAGGGCGCCATCTCTGTGGTGCCTTCTTCTTTTTAAATGGCAACTAAAACAAATTAGCACTAACATCCAGTCAATCATGGCAGTTTCCCAAAAGGATCACAAAGTGAAATCTTCAGTGGGAGAGAGAGTGTTCAGTTTTATGCTTGCTCTGCTGTTTAACAATGATTTTGTGTGCTGCTTTGGAGGGAATACTAAAAGGAATGGCTGTATTTGTTTAGATTTCAAATTTCAAAAAGGTAGCTTGAGCTAACCTCATAAATTCCATTAACATTTATTGTATGTTAGGTACTTGGTTTAATTGTACAGTTCAACACTAGATACAACATAAGAGAGATTTATCCAAATGTGTATTTTTAAGCTATAAATCTCAACACTCCCCCCCCTGCCCCCATCTCAACCATCTAATGAGAATGAAAGATAGATAACATTTCAAATATCACCAATTTTCCCCTTTCTGCTGATTGCAAATTTTACGTTTGGTTCATGGTGCCATTTAAATTTGTTTTGTTCTGATTCTGGTCCTCTCTCCACCCCTGTCCTGTCATTGTTCTGTCCCCTAATCGTGTCTTCCATTCAGCCCTTGGGTAGTTTATAGTCTATTTCTACCCTGTTGTTCCTTTGTCTTGTTGCAAAGACTACCCTGCATCCCAATTGGTATACTTTCCATACTAAATAGTATCCGAGATTAGAATTTAAAAATGTCTCAGATTGTAGTATGTTGAAATGAGTATGTCAAACGTGCCCGTATGGTCTTTTTTTCCTGGGAAGTGGGGATCAATGGATACTTTTTTTCAGCTAATATTGCCCGTAACTCATTCCGAGTTGGAGGAGGAGTTTTGTGACTGTTTGCTTTGCCGAATTCAAGAATGCGTTTTATAAAGGTCCGTGACCCTGAAAAGGAGTAAGCGGTAGAAGATGGATGCATGGATGGATGGATGGATGGATTTTAGAAAAGTGTAAATGAAATGTGGAAAAATAAATCAAGAAAATGATCAATTAAATTCGATAGTATAAATTATATAAGCAATAATGAAAGAAGAAAGGCTGAAATGCAACACATAAGAGTTTGTTAATGGTGATAGTGTTCTCTTCCAAGCAACAACATTCTTTTCTGAATTGTTTTACACAATGTGTTTGCTTATCCCAGTTCTTGCTCTTTTTAATATGCACTCAAAAATGACTTTATTTCTTCACAAACAGAGTACATACTTTTAGTACATATTATAAGTAAGCCAACTGGGAAGCAGGGCTAGTTTCTTGTGTTTCCTTGCCATTGTTTCTTGTACAGCTTCCTGAGTTTCATCCGCACTCATGTTTTCATTGTTGATTTCTGAACTATCCTTGTTTACTCCTGTCTGCCTGTGATTTGAACCCCATTATAGATTATGCCAGTGATTTATGGATTTTCCCCAAATACACAACACATGAGTGATTATGTAATTACTGATGTGTATAAATAATACAATGTCCTAGGATACCCCAGTAGGAGCTTCTTTTAAAATAACTGAAGAGTGCATTAAAGAGACAAAGTACGAGTAAAATCAGTGCATTGTCACTTACCAGTATGAGCACAGGAAGAAATATAACTTAAGTTGCCTACAGTCTCATCATTGATGTCTATTATTATTGTTATTTATGTTCAAGTGCCGGCTGTGCTATTAGGGAAACAGCAGTGTTTTTATTTTCTCTTTCATGCTGCAGTGTAGCCAGTTAGGCATCGACTGGCCAAACAACACTATGCTTTGATATGTTTTTTCTCTAACTCATCTCTGCGTTCATTTAGGAAGCATGATCAATACTGACAACGCTACAGAGAGTCCAATACAGAGACTCCAATGTTGCAAATGTAATTCAGTTGAATTGATTGGTCTGCACACCAATACATCTCCACTTTACATTTAGCTTTCTATAATCAATAGCAAATTGTAGTTTTGTGCTTTGGTCGTGTTCTTAAGTTCTAACTCAACCCACCGCCCTCCCCAAAATTTCTTTCTCTCAGGATGATTCCAGCCTCATACAAGCTGTTTCAGCTGAGTGACCTGGCCTCTGCACGGGACTACGATCTCTGTGTCTTGGCCGTTTATGATGATGGAGTCACTGCCCTCACAGCTACGCGCCTCGTCGGCTGCGTGTCATTCAGCACTGAGCGTGAGTACCACCACTGCCGCTCGCTCCATGACCAGTTCCTGGGTGGCACCATGATCATCGTCATTGGAGGCATCATCGTGGCCTCTGTGCTTGTCTTCATCTTCATCCTGCTAATGAAGTACAAGCTTCACAGCCAGCACTACAAGCAAAAGGCAGAGCGCGTCAGCAACGTGTGTTCACAGACCAACGGCGGCCAGCAAGGAGCGACGTCTAACCCTCCACCACCCCGCTCGTCCTCCTCCTCCGCTTCGGCAAGTAAACCATCCATCCTTCTCAGTCAGGAGAGGCCAGAGAGTTATGGTGCTCAGGAGGGAGGCTATGGGGCACTCAAAGGCACCACAGTGGTGGACTTAAATCCAGAATATGGCAAGTCATTCAAAGAAGACGACTCAGTATCGCAATAACACAGGGTCAAATCCCACCCTTTCACCCTCTCCTCCTCCTCCCCATCTTCTGTTTTTTCCCTTTTTTTTCTGGTGCTGGGGTGTATCTGCCTTACAGAGGATTTCCTCATGTCCAAGGTAAGATGTGTCTCTGTGATTTGTTTCCTATGCAGTAGCATCAAAGCAAAAGAAACGTTTAGGATTTTATTTTCATTTCTTTCAAAGGTCAAAGATGTGTCAAATATTGACCTGTCATCAGTTATATCCAGCCCTTGAGGTCCAATGATCAACACACATAACTTACCATGTTTTTTGTTTTTTTTGTTTGTTTGTTTGTTTGGGTTGGGGGGGAGGGTTATACCATACTTTATATGTTTCCTCATTCTTGCTTCTAGATCGTGTATAAACCAAGCTGAATCGCCAGACATTTGTTGTATAAGAAAAAAATATTCTCAGTACTTCCAGGGAGCTAACATTAAATGCAGCATTCAACAAAGAATGGACTGAAAAACACTTTATTTAAGGTTTAAAAAAAATACAATACCAGTCAGCAGGCATACTAACTATGCTAGCAAACCGTCATGAAAGGAATGGTCTAATATAGCATCTGAACAAGCTGCTAGATTACAGTCTTACTGTAATCTTCCAGATTACTGGGGGGGGGGGATCCACCCTTCTACTATCCCTGAGGCAATCCACCACACAAGCAAGCTATTCGCGTGCATATAAATGACTAAACACAGCAAGATGTTCAGTTTTTGAAGAAGTGAACGATGAAAACCGCAGATTTTCTTTGAAGCCATCGAGAGCAAATTTGTACTGATAAGTTACCGGTTTTGTTGAGATAATCGAAGAACAGTTGGCTTCCGAGTGAACGAGACAGTTGGGAACTTCCAAGGCTGTTAAATTGTATTGGCTGAAAGTACTGATGCGTGGAAAAAAAAGAAGTGATCAGCTGTCAAGGTCATTAATCATGAAGCCTTCTGGGCGAGTGTGCAGCTGTCGGTGGGAACATTTAACTGATAAGTGTGAAGTGCATTTAAAATTTACATAAGGCAGAGTTTATCTGTCATAGCGAACAGACATGACGTTTTATATCATTTCAAATTTACATATGGCCCACGAGCTTAAGATTTCAAATGCTATAGCCGGTTGCTTCTGATTGATCGATTTCCTGCCATATTTTAGACTTCAACATGAGCAGCATAGCAAAGAAGGAGAGTTTCTCTCTTTTTAATTTGTTCTTCAAATGGAGACGCATGCTTGAGTAGAGACATGAATATTTTTTTCTCCCTTGTAAAGGTAATGAGTCCTCAATCAATATTTGTAATAATTACTGTTCATTATTAATAATACAATACGAAAAAATAAAAGAAAAGAAGTTTTATAGGCACCTGAATGTACTGGAATATTATGTTCCTTTGTTATGATTATCCGTGCTGGAGAATAGCAAGCATATTCTTTGCAAAGGGTTAGCAATGTGAGTAAGTATCTGCATGAAGCGGAGGGGGGGTGTATTTGTATAAGCTTTACATCGCAGCAATACAGCTCCACAAAGGAAATGATGAAAATCCCTCCATTTGAGCTGCTGCTGGTGCTGCTGCTGCTGCTGCTGCCTTGGCCCCCGCCTACATGTCTAAGTGCTTGTGGGAATAAGCAATCATGATAAAAATCACAAATCTCTCACAGCACATAAACACATAAAGAGAGCTAGGGATGCTGGCGAAGAATAAGTTTCCCACTTGGCTTGCCACTCGTCCTCCTGCTGGCTTCTCTCCTCCTTTCTGGGAAACCAATTACCAGTGCCCTGACCACCCTGGAGACATTAGTTATTATTTTAGTTGTAGCTCTGTTGTAGCTAAGAGACCATTCTCCTCCACATGTACACTGCTTGAGCTTGAATGGAGCTCTGAGTTTGACTGGAAGGCTGGGTTGCTTTTGCTTTAATTGGGGTTCAGAAAGGATAATGGCTATTAGTTGAGTCTTTTGACCTTCCACATTACCGCTTTCTGAAGGAGCCAGGTCCATTTAGCATTGGTGCGTAGCCCAGGAGGGCCCTCTCAGGGAATTGGCTTCCACACAAGTGCATCTGTGGAGGGTATGATGTGGATTTAAGATGGTGAGATAGATGGTTCAGTTATGAAACCATGCCTTTTACTGACAGAAATGAATTCTAGCATGACTGACAGGTAAAGGATGTCAGGTTCAGTCAGGGTCATGATCTGAAGGAAGGAGAAATTTCAAAAACTGTGCCTGGCTGCTGAAAATCAATGAATGTCAGTCATATTCGCAGAGTGATTTATTATGTGGACAGAGTTAAAGAGAGTTCTGAGTTTCTTTTGCATTTCACAGGGTTATCAGGTTCAGAGGTTTAAATATTTGTTCTTTTAGGAATTTGCTTTGGAGTTTAAGATTTAAGAAAGATGACCATCAAGAAATAATACTGCCTTCTTTATGCATTTTCACTGTGTAGCTGTCATAAGTTAATAACTTGAATGTCTTGAATGCAGTGAGAAAAATGGATGAATGGATCACTGTGTTCTCCAGCACACCTGGAAGGGATTTTCATTTCTATCTCAGACTGAAAAGGAGAGGGTAGATAGAGAGGGCATTGGGAAAAAGCTGCAGGATGACGGGGAAAAAGTCATGAAGGAAGAAAATCATATGATGCAGGAGATAAGGAGGCATTATGATATGGAGGGGAGAATGTGACGAGAAAGGGTGAGAGAGGTCATACAGGCAGAGCTGAAGGGGTAAAGCCATTGAGTTGAAGAGATATGGAGACAAATGGACTAATCTTTAAGGTGAAGTCCCACTGTGAGAAACATGTGGGGTGGGGGGGTAATTACTATTGTTTGTGTGCCATCTAAAGTGGGCCAACCTCCTCACTGTCTCCCTACCAACAGCACATCCCACCCAGAATCCCCCCTGACTGCAGCAGCACTAAAAATAGCTAACTGAAGAAGGCTTAGTGCTGGCTTGCTGTTGCCTGCAGATAGCTACCAGCATGAAAACCCTTTCTCTGCTCTTGCATTGTTAACTCAGCACTCTGAAAGGTATGAATGGCTTTCCCCGTAGTAACTACTGATTGATAATAAGAGTTGAAGCTAATGAAGGTGGTTTAGGGGAAGCATACCGTTTTTCATAGGCTTGTTTAGTGGCTGCTTCATCAGCTATTCCTGCCTGGAAAAGTTGGGTGTAATTGAACTAAAGTTGTGTGTAGCTGAGCTAAAGATTCCTGAATTATTTAGAATTTTCAGTAAGGCTGATTAATGTGCTTATGTTGATAAATGCTAGTCACACAAAATTTTTTAACATGACCAATGAGAGCGTCTCCTAAGAGTGCTGTGCACTAAATCTTCCACTAATGCAGCTCAGCCATTGCAGCGTGTCGGCTATAACAGACCTGCAGTAACTCATCCACTTCTTATGTGGAAGTATTACTTTTGTCATAACTCACTTACTATTCTGATTCGACTTAATTTGTAGAGTTCTTCTGGATTGTTTTCTTTCAGTTCATTAATATGAAACAGCTGCCTTTTTATTCGATTTGTGTGCATGATCAGGGGCATAACCTGGCCTGGGCATTCGGGGCTGTTGTCCTGAAGATTTTTTCTTCAGCCCCGAATAATTCTCCATTTAGAGCCGTTTGTAACTTTGTAAGTGAAAGTCAGTAAAAGAAAATGGCAGTAATATTGTATCGTCGGTGAATGGAGTGTTGTATTTTATCTTCAGTGAATGGAGGCAAGACCAATCAGACAGGGTTTCCAGGAAAATATGTGGAAATACTCGTCCCTTATTGGCTGACGAGTCTCAATTCTGCTTAACGCTAGCTCACACAGTCAGTCAGTGTGAGGGGAAAAATGGATATACATCGTTTTTTTTTATTATTATTATTTATTTTTTACCAGTAAATGGGTTGAAACTGATACACTTACATCCTCTCATGCTGAGCCAGGAATACAAGACCTGTAGTTTGCATGGCACTGTAGCAGCTAAACCCATACAATGACAGCTTAGTTCTGCCTCCCCTCAACCAATGACACTAAACCAGTCTAGTTCTGTGTTAGATACCAAAAAGTTTTAGATTTTTTCAGTCTGGTAATCATGCAAAAGGGAGTTTTATGATAAATCCAACTTTTTGTCTGACACACATTGACAGCTAAGTTACCACAGATTCCATTAAACAAAACTTTAGTGTACTAGCAGAGCTGATAATAGCCTATTTAGAAGTATGTTTTAAAAAGTTTTTTGATTGAGAAGAATCTGGTCTCAGCCCCAAATGATTAACAATCCAGTTAATGCCCCTTGTGCATGATTGAAATAAATAAGTGATATAAGTGAATTTCCTTTTAGAACATTTACACAAACTCTGCTCTTCTAGGACGTGAATGTTTTGGGTTTTTTTCCAAACTGACTGGATTTTCACACAAATACTGCTTGTGGAAATGCTCCTCTGAATGATTTCCAGCTTGATAAATGAGGCCCAAGGTTTTTAGCATGCTGAATTTACCTTCCATATGCTGCTCATTCGCGGATATGTTGAGTCATGCATATTTATGAAAGGCTTCAGCAAAACTCTGGGACCAACTGCAGGGATGAAAGTGGACAGTCAACTGTTGTTGTAAATATTGAATTATATTTTTGACTCCATGGCATGTAAGATGTCATGTTTGAAAGACTCATCTGAAGGATGTGATGTAAATGCTGAATAATAAACCATGAGGTAAATTTTCTAGATACATTTAAATTTTGTTTTGAGTTGTCTTTCCAAAAACTGTGCAATGATTCATGTTGTTTTCAGGAGACAGCTGTCTCTAACACCTTCACTTCTTGTCCTCCTAGGCAAACTCAGTCTAGAGGGAAATTTAAATTGCCTGGGATTGGAACCAATAAGAGGAGGAGAGGTGGGTGGAAGCCAGTAACTGTTTTCAGTCCCTTATGCAAGCTTCAAACAATGGATATTAATGAGCCTGTTTGGAGCATATGGGCAAAATTTTGTCCTACACCAAGGCCAACACTCTTCGAGAAAATAATACGAAAATATGACCATCACTATTGGACAAGTGAACCCATCACTAATGGAATATGTCACTACTCTTTCACAAACCTGTGGAAACTAAATGGACACCATGATTCATTCATACTATTCAGTCACCATAGGATGCCCGGGCTGCAGCAAATGCAGAGTCAAAAGGAATGTTCAGAAATATTTCACTTTTCTGAATGGAATGTGAAATGTTCTCATTTGATGCGTAATGCTCCGTGGAAATCCAATATTCACACAGGCCATTGAAGTATAGACATGCTGATAGCAAGTATACATTCTGGTGTACTTTTGGGGCACTTTATGATATTCCACTCTTCTATTCTCTCTCAATCACTCTGACTTTTCTCCCTTTTAAAGGGAACAGGACATTTGGACATTTATTCAACTGGTAATCAGGCATGGTTGTACATGTGCATCGGAGATTCTTTAAAACAAACAAACAAAAAAAAAGACATCACCAGAGTTTTCTTAGTCACCATGCACTGATGCATTTATATTTCACATATATCAAAGAGGAAAACAACATTTTAAGAGTCCAGACACTGACCATCATAGACATTTAAGATTACATCCAATACAAAAACAGGCCTCTTCGAAAGGTTGCCTGATGAAATAAATACTGTTTCCTTTTTTTCCCCCTGCAATTAACTGTGTATGTATTTGTATGTGAGGTAAACCTTCAGCCAACTCTGATTTGAATTACACGTGAAAATAATAGTCCTCGGATGGAATTTTATGCTTTCATAGATACTACATGTGGATTTATAAAGAAATAAAGTATTTTTCTTCTAAATGTGTGAATTTCTTTTTTCCCCTGTCTGTCTTCATATATGATAAAAGTTTATTCTTATATTTCTGACAAATGATCAGGGGTGGAAAAAGTAATGATGTGCAAGTGAAAGTATAGATCATTTAACAACATTTTAAATGTACTTCATTATTAAAAAGTAAAATGTACACGATGAAATTATGTTCATGTCATGTTTTATTTGTTTTTGTTTGGTTTTTTTTTGTTTTTTTTATGTGAAAAGCACTTTTATTGCTTGTTTAAAACTTTTAGATGTTTTGCAATTTAAAGCAACTTTACCATTTTGCCTAAAAGTAGCTCAAGTTGTTCAAATTCAAATTTGCTGGTCATATGCATGACTAAACCCTATGTAGTTTAATAATGAATGAATTTGAAGTGAAATATTCTGTAAGTACCAAATACTCACCATTACATAGAATTTGACTTGCTATCTAGGCAATTTATATTAGCTACTGGAATTGCTAATATCTGTTTAGACTAGCATAGAAGAAAACATGCTAACTTAGTTAAATGTATGCAGTTAATGTTAACAAATTAATGAAACATACCTGGACAGGCTTTTTTCCAAGTAAGTGGAGTTCATGCATTGTAGGGATTTTTAAAATGAGATACCTCTTTGTACTGTACATACAAGTCTTAGTCCAATATATTGAAACATTTTACTGAGGTATGACCAAGGGGTTTATCCTCAAGTTTCACACTGCAATTTGGTGGTTTATTCACCTTCAGATGCCAGAGGTAGAGATATCGTTAAATCCAGTACACTGTAGTATGTGTAGCCAAAACAGATGATGAAATGGCATGATTGTTGATAGTTTATTCATCATTGATGAACTTGATTGGATGCTAAATTGAAACCATTAGATTGATATATATCATACAGTCATTGGTTGGATGATTGAAGACGAGACCTTTTTAATTTGTATTGAATATTTGAATAAAAATGTATGGAGCAAAAAGTAAGTTGAGTAAAAGTATGAATATTCCGTTTTTATAGCACTCAAGTAAAGTATAAATGTAAGTATCCACCCCAAATACAACTCGTGCATCTTTCCTTAAACTTTCATTTTCTTGTTCTATGGTTTGCTCATTTTCGCCAATATTCATACACAATTGCATATTTCTCATGCCTCATTTAGATCAGAAATAATTGTGTATTGCTTTAGGTCATAGGCTTTGAAGACACTGTGTCTCAGACAACCAGGCGCAAAAATCCTCCTTAATAATCCATTTAATCCCTGAATATGGCCTCGTCCCATTTGAAACATTTTAAAGGGTGTTTTACTCTTTAGAACACCCTGTGAATATTATTTAAAGGCTTTTACAGACCATAAATAATTTATGGCTGAAGGGAGTGAAATGTTATATGGGTGGATTAAAGGGGCAATGAGGCAGTGATTGGTTTCACCGCATGATGTCACTACTCACCCTGTCTGTGTCACTCCACTGCCCCACTGTTGCTCTGCACATTTATTTATTTTTCTTTTTTTTCTTTTCAGGATTTTGCTAGAATGTGAAATGATCCATTAATGCATTTCATTAATTAATTTTTAGGCTAAACTAACAGATGGTGGTTTAACTCTTGGTCTCCTGAAGGATTTAAGAAGAGAATATGAAAATGCATGCTGGGATTTTATTTCCAAATGTATTCTGCTTAAAGCTGTTAGGATGCCACATAGATCCCTTATTTCTCTGTTTCCGTTTCATTACGTAGCCTGCTACTACTGCTAACATAAAAGTAGGGAAAGCCAGCACCATTTAATGATTGTTATGGCTCGAGGGAAAAAGTTGTCCTTGACTGAGGAGGTGTGAGGAGATATCAGAGACTCTGTATACACCTGGATGTGTTAAGCATCTTATGTCTGAGTTACATTACATTTCATTTATCTTCATAAACTAGTGATGGGAAGATCGGATCGTTTTACTGACTTGGATGTTTGAATCTCATTCAGTAAAATGAATGAAACTGTATTCAAGTCATTTTGTTCATTCGAGCAGAATGAAATTAAGTCGTTACATTTTCAATCGACACAGACTCCCCCAACAAACTTTGATCATATTCCGAATAAGGAAAAAATGATAATGCAGCCAATGGCAAATTATGAGAAACAGAAATGAATATCAGTTGGGCCTTCTGGTCATGTGACTAAAGAATGAACAACTCAGACTGATGTATGCTATGTACAGGAAACAGAAATGATTAGTTCACCTCCAGAGTCTTCTGTTCTGAGTCGTTCGATCTTTTGTGACACGTTACCCGCTTAGGCTATTTACAGGAAACAGAAATGATTCAATGGAGAAGAGACTCGCTAGGTAAACTAATCATTTCTATTTCCTGTACAGAGCCTATGAGGTTGTCATATAACAAATGAATGAAAGGATGTTGCGCACAAAACGAACATATCACTCTGAGACAACTCATTATTCCAGAGTCATATGAGAAATTCAAACAAAATGAATGAATCGACCCATCACTCTCATATTCTGCTTTATTTTGGTCAGGGTTCCAGCGGATCCGAGGAACACTGGACGTGAGATCGAAATACACCCTAGATGGGATGCCAGTCCATCACAGGACACCTTGCACATGTCCTCGCAGTCACAACATTGGACCAGCAGCTTCTTGGTGTTCCAGTTGTAGTAATGGAAAATGTGTTTGCTGCATTAAAAATCATTGTGTATTTGATGTCCGGAAAGCATAGGTTGCAGATCAAGTGCATGTTTTGCATTTCTGAGAGATCACAGCATTTAGATTATATCAGTTTACACCCCTGTACAGTCAGGCCTACTGTGGTGGTTTGATTTCTATCTGCTTAAATCAGTAACATTTACAGCTGCATTAATACAGTATGTGGACATATATCCCTATCCGGAAATAACCTTTATTCTCAACGACTGGATGTAAACAGTGCCAGGGGTGCAATCCAGCTGTCATCCTCATCAGACTCATAGTTCCCTGATTGTATATTAATCCTAGCTCATCATTTAGGAAACATTTTAATAGGAAGTCCTCACTGACAGCTAATTCCGTCTCTTAAATGTGAAATACTCCATGTTTACTGTGACTGTCTCACAGATTGGCAGTCTTTAGCGATCTGACAACTAAATAAGCAAGTTCACGATAGCCTATCCAGCTCAAGTCCTGCACAGGCCTCAGTATCAGAATACATTAACACGCTAATCTGATTCCGGCGTGTTATGCCACCCAATTGCAGATGGTCAAACACTCAATTTGGCACAATTCAGGCACAGATTTGTTGTGTCAGCTCAGCTGTGTGCTCACGTCAAACTTTTTTTGCTTCCTACCCAGCCTTCCCGTAGATTTTTATGTGCCAAGACTGAGAAATGTGTGCCTGGGAAAAAAAAAAAAAAAAACGTGCATATTTTATGTTCTGAGTTCTGATATGATGATGACCCTCTTCATCGGTTTTGCATTCATTAATTCAGTTGCACTACAAGAGTCGTAAAACGAGCTGTAATTGCCACAGCTGCTGTATTGTCCCTCATTAAGAGGAGAGGGAGTGAGGACTGTGCACAGTTTCCGGCATCGGCTCTGAACGTTCTGATCAAATCCTGTTAAAAGCTTGCGCTGAAATCAAATCCGTCTGTCCTAACCAGAGTACTGAAGCTGATAGAAATGTTTGATACCTTGGTGTTGATTGAGTTTCTTTGTCTGTGATTCAAAAATTGTTTCATTTTGGATTTAATTACAAAGCAGAAATGAAGATCATGTGATGCGGTTGATTGAATTGAATTACTGCAATAATACACAACAAACACACATGCAGAGCACTTTGTACTGTTTGCTCATGTGAATATTTCAATCTTTCAAACACCACTAGTGAAAGTGATTTCTAATCAGCATAAAGAGCTGCTACATATTAGCATTTTAGCGTAGTCTGTGCATCTCAAATACTGTTCATATGGGACTTATGTAATATCTCTGGATGTGAGTGATGACCCACTTAGCTCTCTCTCTCACATGGATCCTCATCCTGTCCTGTTTTAACTTTACCAGAAACCGTCCGTATGGCTGGTTGAATATGTCCATGTGCCTGAACACGAAGAGAATCTAATCCAGAGTGGTAACAGTAATTGTACTTCACCGTGGGCTGCATTACATTACCCTGTCATTAATTATTTGTGTTTATCTAGCTACCTTTCAAAGTATAAATTACCACATGTACTACAACATTCCACAAATATA